>VXBT01012375.1:169997-271495 GCA_013400235.1 Oriolus oriolus | reverse complement strand
TTTTTTTTTTTTTTTTGTTATGAGATGTGTCCCTTTCCTGTGAAAGCTGATTAACAAAATACAAGTTGAGAAGTTAAAGACATAATCTAAGAAATAGATCACAGGTATGAAAAGTATCCAGACAAGTACACACACACTGACAGCAAATTAAAAAAAGATTAAAGAAGGTATTTATTATCCCTTGGATGCCAGGTATTATAGTTAAAGTACCGACAGCAGTACTGGCCTCTGATTATCAATGAGAAGGCGGCTCATTCTCCTCATTTGGAACATATTTATCAGGCTATTCTTTATTCGGCGCTGAAAAGCAAGGTATGAATGTGTGGATGTACATCAGTGCAGGCATGTCAACACTAAATCATTTTCAGCATGACAGAAATAATACAGCCACAGAGCCATCCCCTCCTTTGGTTGGCATGACAAATTTTGAAAGGCTGGATTTCAGGGCTTAATAAGAAAAGAGAAACTGTGAGGGAGCCGAGGATGAAAAAAAAAGTGAAAAAACCCCCTCCAAACTCAATAATTCTCCCTCTCTCTAGAATCAGCTTTATAATCATGCATTTCCTAACCATGTGAACACCTCCCCGGGAGCAATAAGTACATATGCCTTCTTTTCTTTTTTCCAGCTGGAGCAGTTTGAGACTCATATTGAGAACATGACCCTAAAGCTGTCAGTTGACTCCTTCCACCCAGCACAGTCCCAAAGCTCTGCAGATTTACAGAGGCTATCACTGCAAGCTTACACCGTTGATTAGTAGGGACAATTCAGGCTGATAATCTCACTTCATTGCATTCATAAGGACTGAGTCATGGGGGTCTTTTCATCTGCTTTTCATTTCTAAGAACCTGAGAAATTTTACCACATTCAGCGACTTAATAGATGATGTGGCTTAGAGCTCCATTCCACAACAGCAGAGCACCCTGGAGATACACTCACTTGTCATAATATATAAAGCTTCTTCCAAATCCATTGTGCGTGGCTTTACACTGTTCACTGCAGACCTTGAAGGAAGAAAAGAGTCTTTTCTTGTCTCATTGCTCCCATGATGACGTTTGAAAGCCGGCAAATGAAATATTGGAAAGGAGTCTCGGAGTTCTGTTATATATTTGTTTTTCTCTAAGAAACAGAGTGGAAAATGGCTTCACAGAAAGTTACTTCAGAGCAGAATTATGAATGCTATTTACAGAATACCCTAGGCATTAATATTTGACTTGTACAGGTAAGCTTGCTAGAAAAGAAAGGTACACATCTCTTGTACAATATTAATCAATACAACATCCCTAGATATGAAGTTGCAGAGTCAGACACCTCTGCAGAAATAAAGAGAAGCTCAGCTACCAACTTCAGCTGCAACCAGAAACAGATCCCTGACAGCCTGGCTGACCAGCTCTGGTGTCTCAGCATCAGGCACTCACATGAGCTTCAAACCATCTGTAAGCAGGTATGCAGTACTAGTACTAATACTACTACTCTCTTTTCAGGGAGAAGAAATTAGTGGAGATTTTCCTCCCTGGCCACTTGAGTTTTCACCAGTCTTATTTTTTTGGCCATATCATTAGAAAACTCAAAAAGAACATTTTTAAGAAGATTTTTTTTTTTTGGAAGTGAAATGAAAGAAACAGCTCTTTCTCACAGGTTTTCACACATGTAAAGCACACAAAATGGGGGGTGTTGTCTCCGTCTTTTTTGTTTTATTACTATAAATATGCAGAAATGAAGATGCCCTGTCTAGCAGCAGCATGAAACTTCTGAGTGCTGTTACTGTTGCAAGAAACCTCCTTCGCTTATGAGTGAATGATATACATCGATTTAACCTTCATATATGGTAATGCAGAAGCTGAGTGACATTTTCATTTTATATCTGTGGAAATTCAACAAGAGAGGCTCAAGCTAGTCTACATATTTTTTAAATGTACTTAACTTGGGCATTTCAAGAATGCAAAATTCCACTTATCTTTAGGATTTCAGAGAGCATCCCGTGTGAATCCCCAGTATTAAAGGCTGTTCCTCCTTCCTCTGCAAATGCAAGCATTAACATTATATGACAGCAGTGGTTAGGAGCAGACAGGGGAATTAATGTCACTCAGGTGATGTTATCTCCTGAACACTCTTTCACTTTTCAATGCTCAGCTTGCAATCTCTGCTTTTGCACGTTTTCACTTCCATTCATGTGAGGTGTATATGTGTGCATAAGTCTGAAACAACAGGTGAGCAGCCCTCTGCTCTCCCCAGTCAAGACAGAGACACTTGGGTCAGGGCCTCACACAATCTCACTTTGTTTCTCCACCCCAAAATTGGTTGTCATGCTTCTGCCTCTCAGACTCACTCCCCGCTGTGAGCCTAACCAGAAAACACCATGACTCTTGGGTGCCTGCTAGAGGTACTTCTATCCCTATGCACGTGTTATAGACCATCATCTACCAAACTATGTGTCACAATCACTGAATGTTTGTGAAAACACCCTTACTTAGTTGTAGAACTTGTAATTTGAAAAACGTCATTCTAAAATATTACAACATACACAAAGAGTACTCATTTAAAAAACAAAGCTAAAAATGTAGTAATTTCTCATGTTATTCATATTTTAATTGGATTCGCCCACGGTTTGTAAGTAACCTGAGAAGCAAACCTTTAAAAATCTGATGAATACTTTTCCAAAAATCACTTAATTAGGGGAAAAATAGAGCCTGCACAGAAACCTTCAAGCCAGCAAAGAGCCCAGTGGGCTGTACGGAGGCACCACTGCGCTCCATCTCCAGCACATTGCTACAACCCGAGCCACAATTGCATTGGTTTCCACACACAGAAAGACACATACACCTGAGGTAAACCTCAATGTACACAACTCACAAATTGTGCAAACACACATGAAAACACACCCACAAACACATACCCTCTCTCCTATTTCCCTCCCCTTGTCTGTATTTTCAGAGAGAGTATTGATATAAGTGCGCAGTGTGTATGACATGGTGACATTTGCTTCTAACAGCATGAGCCTTTTGTTCTCATTTTGCTTACCTGTCACTTCCTCTTAATCATGCAACTGATGCAGTTATAACCTAATACAACTAGAAGGCACTGCCAAATGCTTAATAATTTGCAAACTTCTCTTCCTTCGCTGCAGTCTTGGAGCGCAAGTGGCACAGAAGAAGCATGCTTGAACTCTCTTGACCTGGACAGCTGCTTGAATAATGGCTCAAAAATTAACACCAACTAAAAAAAAAGTGTTGAAGGCAAACTTTTGGCATGTGTCCTTCTTTGTTCCTTTGCAGATTTCAAGTATCTTTTTAAGAAAATTAATATAAATAGAGTAGACTGAAATGTAAAGATCAGAAAAAAAAGAACAAAATTGTGTATAAACAAACTCCTTTTGCACAATGCATTCACAGATGAAAAAGACTTATTTGATGTTAAGATAATTTTGAGGTTCTGAGTAATGTTCAAACAGGAATAAACACAGGTCAGAGTGGTTACTGTATTGCCTTTAGCTCTAGAGCATCAAAACATTTCCCAGTATGACTGAGCCAAGTAATGGCAAAAAATCCTCCTCTGTTATTCCAGCCTTACTTGCACTTAATTCAGCCCAGAAAATTATAAGTAGCTCTTACTTCTGATTAAACCACACCATAATCAAAGCTGTTCCCAAAAATATTAGTTTGAAATCTTCCAAGACTGAAATTCCCACACAGGCACCTAGTTCTACACCTGCAAAATGTCTGGAAAGCTGTGGCCCCCAGTGCCAGTGACAATAGCTGTCCCATAAGCCCCTTGCCTTAGGGTGACACACCTTCCCAGGGACACACCAAACCTAATCCCACAGTAGGGCCACTCTAATGCTTTGAGCCTGCCAATGGATGACAAAGCACAGAGACTCTCCACACCTTTTCCCAAGCTTTTAGGGTTTTTTTCTACACATAACAAGGACACCAGTGACAAGTTCAGAACCTGCTTCCTGTAGCAAGGAGATGTCACAGAAACTCCTTTGAGTGGCGTCCTGAGAGCACTCTTATACCCCAATCCACTGCCTGTACAATGAGCTTGGGCACACAATAAGAGTTGCCTCACAGAGGATATGATCCCATGGGAGAATGAAAGTAAGGCCAGATGTCTAGAAGGGTCAGGACAGGTACAATAGAGTGCATTTCAAAAGTGTCTATTCACTTACGAATGTTACTAGGCACATCACTGCATTTAAATACAATTTCAGTCCCCTGGTGAGAGCTGGTTGTCAATTTTCCTTTTCCCAGGAAGCCAGACCTCTTCAAAGCAAGTAATCAGGCATGTGGGACCATGCAGTCAGGGACTCTGCAGCAATGGAGACTGCAGGGTGACTCAGGTCACCCAAGCTCCTGGTAAAATTCCTCTTTCTTGTGTCTACATGTCAGTTTGAGCTTCCAGTAAAAGAGCAATCATGCGCTGTTAGGGCCACGTCTGAAACACCTTTTCAGGTATGCTAAATGATGGAGAGCTGGAGGGGACACAGCTAACTCAAAGGAAAAGGTTAAAGGTGCCATTGCGCCTGTCAGTCACGTCCACATGCAACTGCTGATATCAACCTCCACAGAAAACTGGCTGCAGAGCAACACAGGCAACATTTGCAGCTGCAGTTTGTGCTGTCAGCCTTGTCTTGCTTGCTGCAATACCTTTAGGAGGCAGGTAGTACAACTGCATAAAGCTGACTGCTTGTGTCATTTTATCAGCTTTAAAATGTGGTCTAGGTAACTAATTACACTAAGAGGGAAAGTGAATATATGGAAGATTGATCAGACTTTCACAGAAAACATGTGTGCCTCCTTCACAGACAAGCCATCATCAGGCAGTTTGAGAAGGATCAAACACAGCTACTGCCTTTCTGCTGTGAACCTTGGCAAAAATCAGATCAAAATACTTCTTTCTAAAGCAAAGTCTCTTTCCTTTACTTTCCACTGGTGTTTTATCCTCCTTTGCCATGCTCTCTTTTATGGTCCTTTACTTTTCCATGAAAAATACTTCCTGTTCCAAGCAGAAGGACGAGACACAAGTCCTACCAGACAAGACACCAAGCCCAGAGCGTGGCAGCAGGGCACGGCAAGGGGGCAGTGCTGGAGTGCTGGTGACTGGAAGCCATGGGCTCAGACTTGGACCAGAAATGCAGTGTGTCTCATCCCAGCTGGTATTGAATCTTCACCTGGCCTTTTGTGTTTTGGACAAATTTTGCTTCTTATGCTGATAGTGGTTATGGGACTCAGAGCAAAACCAAATAAGCAGCTATTTGTTTTCCCTGTTAATAAACCCGACTCTTTTTTCTTTTTTTTTTGCTATTCTGATGCCACCTGAATGCAGGCATGGTTATAAATCACAGGGAAATGTGCTATTAATCAAGGAGCAAGGATGTTCTACATGAAGAATGGCCATTCACAGGTAGAGCAGCCTCTTGTTTTATTTGTAGCTGCTTCTTCATAAAGAGGGCAAGTGAAAGGAGAAACTCACAGTGGGTGAGTGCTAAATCCCAGCCCCAGACTTTTCTAGTTTCCTCTCTCTAGCACAGAAATGGAGCATACAGGAGCACTTTTTCCACCAGTGATGGGTGTCACTGACCAGCAGCTCTTACACCTGATTAAGGGTAGAGGTGTACAGTGATTCACACTTCCTGGAAGGCCCTTCTACGTGGTCTTATTGACATAAAGGACTGGGGTTCATTCAAAAGCAAAGCTGTAAGCAAAGTACTCTCTGAAAACCAGAATTCTCTTCAACTCTTTAAATGCTTCCTGTCTGTGTGTGTTCATCGCATGTGACTTTACATTTAATTGCAAGCACTTTTCTTTTTAAAATATGTTTTTTAAAAAAAACATTTGCGGTAGTTTAGATCAGAACTTTGAAACTACTAAGGCATTTTAATGGCAAAGCCATTCTCTGCAACTTACTTTATATCACTCTCTAAAGTACAACTTTCTATTTTGCTGTCAATTATTTCCTTCTGCTTCTTTGAAGATGAGTAAATGTCTTTGGTGATTTATCCCTGAAGGCATTTATAAAACCTCTTCTGGTAATAAACAATAAAACAAGTATTTTCTGATGCAGGAAAATGCTTATACTTATGAAAGGCCCAGGAATATATTTTTGCCATTTTTTTAATTCATATGCATTAAAAACAATATTACTTTTATTTCATAGAATTATTTCTACAATATCTAATGCTTAGATGTCTTTCAAACAACTGAAAGTTAATTTTTCATTTCTTGATCAAGAAAGCATTTCATACTCAGTTCAAATATACACATATGGATGTAATGTAATTTTTATATTAATCCTTGCAGCTACTTCTGAAATACACTTTTTGTCTCCTCTCTTGACAAAGAAACCAGAATATGGTTACATGATAAATTCTCCTGACATTCACCTTTAAATCTTTCTGAGCAAATTCTAATAAAACTATTTGTTACGTGGTAGTTTGCTTTGCAAGAAATTTCATATCTAGTTGTATATCTTTCTGAGACTGGCCAAAAAAACCAGAAGCCTCATATGGATCTTTTAAAATAAACTCAGTGATAGTCTAATTCAATAAATATTTGGCATGTAGTCATTTTTTTTCACAGATTCTCTCTGCCATGGGAGGATTATATTCGGAAAACTGTTAAAATATGAGTGACATTTCAAAGAATCCTTAAAAATATATTCATCTATATTAACTGCATTAAGACAAGAAATGAGCTCATGGCAAGTGGCAAATTCACCATCCTCCACAACAAACAATTACAGGAGTGTGGAGCATATACAGAAAATCACATACCCTACAGCAAAGCAGGATATTACATTTGCCTGGTTATAAGTAAGCCATCAGCTGGCTTATGGCTACACTATTTATGAGTTATGCTGTCTTTCAAGATACAACTCACATTTTGCTTAATGCCAAATGACACATTCAATTTAAATCAAGATATGGCAGAGAAAAATGCTGTCCCTAATAAGTGACTCAAGTATTTAATTTTTTTTTGGGGGATTCTTATTCTGAGTATGGGGAATTTAAAGGCAGTTCAGAATCTTTCATTTTGTACATCTGAGATTTCTTTACTTAGGTGCAGGAAAATCACATCACTGTAAATCTCTCAAGATGAACTATCTAGCTGCGAGCAGCTAAGGGAAGGATTTATTTTCAAAACAGGGATGATTATTGCTGATATCTGTGCTACAACTGTGGAAAAATATTTAGGGATGTGCTCACTTGTAGCACTCATTACCTCTCCATCTGTGTTCCTGGTCCACCAGCATCACGGCTTGTCACAACCCCACCTAAAGAAGGACACTAGACCAGAAAAGAGGGATATCAAAAGTAATCAAGACTGCCTGGTTTAAGAAGAGGCTCTACAGATACAGACAGCTGAGCTTGGAGGGAAGATGGCAGAGGGGTATTTTAACAGAGGTCTGTAAGATCAAGAAGATGAGTATGAAGCCGCTTTTGTTTGCTGCTTTTCCTATCAGCGAGATGGAGGCATCCACGGAAATAACAATGCAGCAGGTCCAAAAGAAACAAGAGGCACTCCTTGCATACAGCACAGTGGGATATTACAAAAGCTGAAAAATGAAAAAAGTGAATAACAAAATGGATTAGTCAAATTTCTGCAGTCCAGGTCGCTCAGGTACTAGCAAACATGCTGGCCTGGTTGTAACCCCTGATCTAGGCAGACCCTTCGCTAGAGACTGCCAGAAGTTGGGAAAATATCCAAGGGATGGGTCATTCACAACATGCTCTGTTTGTTAAATTCTCTCCGTGAGCATCTGCAAGGGGACCCTGCTTTTATGTTTTGCTGTGCTCTGAATGTGCCCCAGGTGCTCTGCTGGGGCATAAACTGAGATTTGCATCTGTCCTCCTCACACATACTTTCAGTGCTTTCCATAGTAAAAATATTTCTGAATCTGCTTTAGGGAAGCAACTGGTCCTACTTCTATGCAAACCATTCTCACACTGGTGTTTTTCGTTATTAAAGCAAAAAAATCCACTGAAATACACTATCTGTATGAGCCCAAGTGTCAAGAAACTGTCCAGGTGGCCTGTTGCTAAAGGCACAGCTGTGTCAAACCAAACCTGAAAGATGCTGCAAGAAAAGCATCTCTGGATGAAATTGGTGACATTCAAGTGATCTGATGAAATTACCATAACACTCCCAATGAGCTACAGCATACAAGTAAAAAGGAAAAAAACAAGTAAGGAATACAAAAGAAAACATTTTCAGTTTTTTGTAGTCATTGAGGTTTGTCACAATTACACTTTAAATTCAAACTAGATAATAGGCAGAAATCTTCCACTTTGTGTCAAGACTGAATCAAAAGCCATCCAGATTTTTTTCTTTTTATAATGTTACAAATCTCTTTCAAAGTTTTAAGCACCACGTGCCTATCAGCCATCTGCTAGTGTTGGATAGAATGAGTAGGCAAATAAATATTTTAGTACAAATTCAATTACTGGCTCTTTTTACCCAGGCGAAATAAAATCTCTTTATGATACTATGAAATACAGCCAGTTGCAATGGGTAACAAGGAAATACTTGCACTTAAGGGACTGTGGCTCTATTCCATTATCTGCCAGAACAAAGCTCCTGCTAGTGCAAAGGGAGGAAACACACCAAAAAAAGAAAAACAACAACAACAACAACAAAAGTCACAGCCAAAACCCCCAAAAATACAGAAAGAAAGAAAGAAAAAAAACAATTGTGAAACAGGAGTGCAAAACTGGTTACAGTCCTAGAGCTGACAGCTTGCCTTAGAAGTGAAAGGAGATTCCAAACATTACCTTGAAGGAATAATACACGATTACAAACACATCAAAAGCACAATCTGCTGCAAAAGGAGAGAACAAAGATAATCAAAAATAGTCTGAAAAATGCATTCTCTAAAAGCAGCCATGAAATAAGTCCATTGGCAACCTATTCCAATATATCTAGCAGGCACTTAGTGGAGTACATTAGTGACAGAAACACATTCACAAAAGAATATAGGTAAGAAGAGGTCAAACCTTAAATCAGTGCCAGTACATTGACTTTGGAGGAACATCACTGATATTTATCATGATGAGGGCTGACCCAGAAAAGCTCAGTAATAGCCTTCCCAAGAATCCTGACTCCATAAAAAATGAAAAAGATCAGGTATTGCCTATAGAAAATGTGTGTTCAAGAACACAGGGCACACAGAAACCACCCACCCCATCAGGCACGTGCAGCATGCACGGGGAACACTGGCTCACAAGGATGTTCAAACACAAAACATCCACTCGTGTACATGCAACACACACAGGAGATGCAGCTCACACCATTGGATTCTGTGTGAAAAGTGGCAACTGCACATGTGTACTTCCAATTTTCTCCAATGTGTGCACTGACAGGCATTTTCCACACAGGATGCATTCACTTTAAGCCTACTCATCTAATGCTTGCTCCTCTCTGTTGCCTTTTGCAGATCTTCAGACAGGGCACAGACCCCAAAAGAGAAGGACATAACAGGAGGAATACTGTCAATGTTTCATATAGGGAAAATGGATGCGACCAGCTACTTCCACCTCTGTATCCAAAATATCATCCTAGAGGGGTTGTATTCCACCAGAACTCAACTTTTCCTTACATGCACCAAAGCAGCTTGAAAGCACAGGCTTGCTAAGATAGCCACTGTTCCCTCAGCTCTTTCTGTACTTCTTCCATGCAGGTCAGAAAGTCTCAGCCACTAACAATTTCATATAAGCTGGTAGTTACCATATATTTTTTGTGACAAGAAAACTGAAAAGAAGACAGGATATCCATAACTGAGAGCTGCTCTCACTTGAAAGGCAGTCCTCGCTCCCGGTAAAACAGATATCGAGCAAATCTTGTGACAAAATTCATCTGTGTCACTTCTCTAATAAAAATACAACAGTTGCACAGTTCATTTTACAGAGCGATTGATAAATCGATCGAAACGTTTCCTGCAGAGCTAATAGCGCCAGACACAACTCCTCCAAACTTTTCCAAGAGAAAGTGCTGATGCTACCCTATCTGCTCAAGGAGAGGACCAAACGAGTTTGCCGATAAACCTGGACAACCCAAAGGAAAATCCAGCAGCGGGCAAGATCCTTAGGGAAGCTTTAGCCAAACTGATGCTTGCTGGACCTAGTGGGAATCTGGGTCTAGTTCCTGGCTCTGCTGTAAACTTCCTTTGTGACCTTGGCTAAGCTCCCTCAGCAAGCTGTCTTCTCAGTTGGTAATGAGACACTGAAATAGGAGGCTGAATGTCTGTTGTGACATGATCTTGCTCTCAAAGCAGGGAAGAGGAATGAGAAAACGTTTTCTGCCTGGAGTATCCAACTGTACCGTGAACTATCCCTTGCAATGCGCAGCACAGAACACATGTTGAGGCTTTGATGCTGGTCATGGTCCACTGCCTGTATTTTAATACAAACAATAATGAGCAAAAAACATTTTTCAAAGAGTCTTTTTCTGGCTGAGTGTAAAAATTACAAATGCAGTAGACAAACCCTCAGTGTTCTTTAAACATATCTATAAAATTACTTTGAAGTAGGAGAGAATGGTTTATTATTTCAAAGTGGTGCAGCCTTAAACTCTGGGAAAATATTCCCCATATTTCCCCTCATTCTCTATACAATGGCAACGAATGTCATAAATCTCATTTTAAATCTAGTGGTATGTACACATAAAAAGTGTTACGTTTATTCTGAAATCACAAAAGATTGCTCTGAATGAATCTCAGGCTAAATATATTTATATGCAGTGATAAAGCCTTATTCTACATTAAAATCACTCTGACAGTTTATGAATTCAAGGTTTCACCAAGGTAAATAAAAGAAAATCCTGTTATTATAAAAATGGAATTGAAAATAGAGCAATGATGGAATAAAACTTTGAGGTAAATTAAAGACTTGATAAAAGTCTTCCATCCTCAATGAAAGGTACAGTGACAGCAGTGAGATTGTACAGTCACTTCATGTGGCTACATTTTCTAAGAAACTTTTTAAATGAATTATCCTTTGAGAGTCACAGTCAAGCACACACACATAAGAAAAGATTATATTAAAGAGGAAGGTAACAGGGTGTTGCTTTTCAGCATCGCTGCTCATGGTTTTTCCTGTGTGATTCCTACTGAACAAAAGAGCCACACTGCTTGGATCTCTTTGGGCTCTGAAAGCTGCTGGTGTGATCCCAACAAGCTCAGCTGACAATGGCAGCCTGCCAAGGACGCTTGGCCAGCAACACAGCCCATGGTGAGAAGGGCTGCGAGATCTCAGCAGGCTGCCTTTCTCCTTCTCCCTTAGCCCATCCCCTAAGCCCTGAAGTGCACAGGATAGAAAATCACACCAAGTCACACTGACACAGAGCCTGAAGCATTGCCAAGCAGACCCCGCATGCAGCTTCAAGTACCAGCCCTCCCCAGGCACAATTCTTTTCTGCCCTGCCTGCCACAGCAACCAATTTCCACTTCCACTGCTCTGACCCTCCCCCTACTCATTTCTGTAGCTGCATCTTTCCTGATCATGAGTCTTGCCTGATCCATTGCTGGGTCTCAGCTGGCCACCTCAGCTATCCCAGTACTCAGATACTTTCCCTCCCTCCTCTTTTCCCCACCAGTCCTGTTTCAGCTCCGTTTCTTCACTTTTCTCTGCCCTATCCAGCCTCATGATCAGGGCTGCTGTTCTAGCCCCTTCTTCAACTGTGACCAGCGCAAGGTTTTTGGACTCCAGCTCTCCTTTCTTTCCCTCTCAGTAGAAATCCCCTTCCTACACACTCCTATTCTCACTGGAAAAGTATAAGTCCCCTAGACTAACACAGGACAGAGAAAAGATCACAGTGTTCCCCACAGCTTGGGCTAATCCATATCCGGTCCTTCCCAAGAAATACATGCCTACGCACAGAGGACAGGGGAAAGGAGCTCTTTACTCCCAAACCTGGTGTTTACTCCTTCCACAGTTCGGGAAGAGAAGAAACGGCACGATGGAAAACAGGTTCATTTGGAAAATAAAAGAGCTAAAGACTTCAGAGTATCAGGTAGCCCAGTGACTAATTCATTAATGCTCTGTGGTGCCCTTGTTCCAGGTGAATTCCCAAGCTATGATTTGTTTGGCCTAGAGTTTTTTGGCCTTCAACTAGCCTTTAACAATTTATAAAAAATGAAACTCTACCAAGAAACAATGACCAGAATAATGAAAATCAGGCAACCACAGCTTGAGCCAAGATCTCAAACTACATGTGCTGGTACCAACCGAACACATTTTATTTGAGAAAAAAAAACCTTCCTACTGAAAAAGCCAATGAAACCAACATGCTTCTGGAAAAAAAAGACCCAGAACTGTCTGTGACACACAGGCCAGAGCTGGAAAGAGGGAGCTGGACTTTCTTTTCTGTTACCTTTATAGCCACTGCATCATCTCCAGGCTGAGAGATTCAGGCAATGGAGAAGAGCACCAGAAATGTCTGTGAAAGGAGTCTGAAGAGACACATGAAGAATGGAGGACAAAGTAGGGAAAAAGTAGGCAAGAAAAGTGGGTGGGAGAAAGAAGTCAAAAATGAAGACAAAGAACTGCAAGAACAATGCAAAAGCAGGCAGATAAAGGGAAAGAGCAGAGGAGCAAGACAGGAAATCCATCTTGACAGAAACAAACATTTCTTATCAGTTACACGAAAGTGGTACCTCTGCAAAATCCAATTTCAAATGTCAGAAAAGAAGTGATAGAGAAGGAAAGAATCACCTATATAAAGGTACAAGTTCCTTAATGATTGAAAATCAACACTGGGAGGTGCAGAGAAGTCTGAAGGACATGGGGATTTGAAATGGAGATGGGGATAGCATTAGAGATGGGAAACCTTTCATTACTTGAGTTAAGGTAGTGAGTAGACTGAGCAGCTCTGAAGCTCCATTCACACCTCTCCAGGTCATCCAGCTGTAGTCTGACTGTCAGTGATACTCGCTGGTGTTTTTACATGCAAGAAGCAGATTGGTGACCTCAGATTAACACTAAGTGAAGTCCCAGCTTGCAGGTTTAGAAAAACCAACATCTATTCCTCCTGTTGCTTCAACAGGTATATCTACTCGGCAACGTCATATTCCAGGGGATCTGGATTCAGCTCGTACCCCGTACCTGGCCTCTGAAAGGAGAAAAACCTCCTAATTAGGTTCTAAATCAAGCCCTTAAAAAATGGTACTTAAGGGCTTCCCTAAGGCCAGGATTCCGTTTCAATATTTTCCTGCTATTTCTTGTGCACAATGAATTGTAGCTGGGTAGAGAGTACACCACTACCTGAAAAGGGATGAATATTAATAGAGAGGAGAGAAAAAGAGAGACAGTCTAACAATAGTCACTGAAATCCTTTGTTACATATACCCAAGGCAGGGAAAGCAGGCTTTCTCTGGTGAGCTCTACATACAAGAAAAACGAATATCAGAAAATACCAGCACGGAGAATCAGTGGCATATAGGAACCATATATAGAACCATCAAATATTAAATAGGAACTTAATATACAATTTATCCAGTAACGGAGGCTGCGTTTTTGGGGATTTTTATGAAATAAATAAGACTGCAATTTTATGTCTCATACTTGAGTCTAGATGAGAAGAGGAAGGCATATTGAATGGAAATCATCCCTTACAGAATCAATCTGCATGAACATTTTAAGACAGCAGATAACAGTGACTTGGGACACAGATATGCAGCTTCTCAACCAGCTATAAGTCCAAAATATCACCATGTAAGAGAAATGAAGGCTTTATACTCACTGCCTACACTTTGAAACTCATAACAGCAACAGTGTGGAGTTTGCTATTTTTTTCCCCCTTAAACTAGTTTGGGGTTTTTTGGTTTTTTTTTTCCTAGAAATATAGCAAAACACCAGAAAAATCTGCATGTGGCAGAAATCCATGTCACCACAGCATAGATTGCTGAATGGCAGCAAACTGGCCGCCCGCCGTTCAGAATAAATGCGTGCACCATCTGCAAGATGCTGGAATATCTCTTCTGGCCTAATTTTTGGAAGATGCCTAAAAAAAAGGACAGCACAACTTGGAACAAACTCTTTGTCCTGTCTGAATGGGATTTTGCCTGCGGGGAAATTCTGTGCTCAGCAACACAAAAAACTTTTGGCTGCTCGACAGACACCAGCAAGGCAGCGTTACAAAGATGACAGCCAACTGTGCCCTTTAATTGCTAGGCCATCATGTAACACACTTTCTCTATGTTATTTAAAGCACACACAAAACACAACTAACACAGAGCTTTTCAAGACACTGATGAAATAGCATTTGTTCCTTTCAAAGCTTCTTTGACAAGACAGGAATACCACTCATGATGGGGAGGCTGTCACCATGGAATCATGGCTTTCCAGAAGTGCAAAACTCCCATTGCTGAAACTGCAGACCTGTCATATACCAGACTTGAAATTTCAGGGCAATTTATGGATTTTTTTTCCTTTGTTTTAAGGAACAAATTCCTTTGCTGAATCCAACCTAAGATTTTAAAAAATTCTGTTTTTCACTTAAGACCCGAGGTTCTGACTATTGTGGGCTTTAATGAAGAAAGAAGATGTTTTTCTGCCAGGCTGACAGGGGTTCATTATTTTCAGGGCTTTTAAAGAAGAAAACCACTAAAACAAAGCAAGCAATGTTTTACGTTATCCAAATATGTAAAATGTTAGAATGAGGTTTTAAAAGTTGTCAGTGTCTCCTTGGGTCGGACTGGAATAATCAGGGAATTTAAGTTGTGGATTGTCACCAATTTGGATGAATGTCTCCTACTCAAAATGACCATAGTGCTTGCAATTTTACTCGCAGTGGGACTAAAGCTCTGCGGTGGCACTGGATCAATTTACATCAGTGAGAACGCTCACTCTTACTGTGGATAGAAGCAGCTGCCATTCATAAAGTAGGGGAAGTGCCCTCACTTGAAATGAGACAGAAAGCAGGGGCTGCTCTCAGGAAACACAGCCCCATCTAATGCATTTGATGTCCTATTTTTCAGTCTCCAAGCTTGCAAGCAAGTGACAGGGACCATAAAAATGTCTGATGGATTACCAAAAGGGAATGTGGGCTTTGCTGAGTGTTATGACACAATAAACAGGTTACTTTGAAAGTTCTAGTTTTACTATGAACTAAATAAACTTATTTAAAAGCATTTCCCGTCACTGCCAGTGGCTCACTCTTCAGTCACCACACACCTTCTTGATACCTCCAGGACACAGCACTGCTTGGCGGTCTAACGAACATCAGCTGGGTGAGGAATGCTTTATGCTTTTACCAAAACTCTATTTTACAAGTAGCTTCCCACGTGAAGATTAGCAGATTAGATGAGCCAAAGGAAGCACTGGCAAGGGAATTCCCTTCGAGAGGATACCAAAATAGAGCATGTGCATTTACCTTCTAATACATGTCCTTCCTACAGGACTCCAATAAGACCTCCAGAGCAAATTACTCAAACAAAAGTCAAGGAAGGTCCCAGTGATGTAGCATCGACACAGGACTCTGCATATCACAGCTGAGGGAACAAGTCCTGCCTTGGCTCAGCCACTGTAGTAGAAGTTTCCACTAACATGAAAGCAAGTGAGTAGCATCAAAGCTCGTGAGGTGTTTGATGGAGAAACCACTTCACTGCAGCAAGAGAATGAAGTCCTATGAACTTCTTAGCCCTGATGCTGCCTACAGCCCAAGATATTAGTTCTCTAGAGGTGCCTTGAACTCCTTACAAAGTCAAAGAAACTTGGCCAAAGAGCTACTACTGCTGCTACTTTGCCAATAACAATAACTATTTTCTAGTAGCAGTGCAGTCCTGCGGTTCAGGTTTCCAAATCCCCCAATCAGTGAGTTTCTAAACAATACTATAATCCCCTGAGAGTGCCTGCAGGAACCGATATTTGAACACTTTGAAGCAGAAAATTTCTCTTTATCCACTTTCTAAAGCTTTCTGATTAAAAAAAAAAAAAGGTCTGGCAATCAGTGACTGAGGGAAGCATTTTGCCTCTGGCTAATCCAGTTTAGAGGAAAGATGGTCGCTTTGTGATCCCAACTTCTTCCATGAATTTGTTACACCAGCCTTTCATTTTCATCCACTTTGGCAGAGTGCAACTCCAGAAATATTCTTCAGGCTACTGATAAAGTTAACTTCTCCCTCTTCTCATTGACTGATCACTGTAGCAAATGGCTCTCTAATCATTTTAAAGACACCCCTTGTCATAGCAAATGCTGTCATAAAGAATTGTCCCAGGACTTTTTTTGGACTGGGAAGTGAAATTATAACCTAGAGGGGTGATTAAATCTTCTCTCTTCCTAGATAGCTTAAGGTAATACCATAAAGACATACCCTAAGCTAGATATCTGTTCAACCTTTCAGAGTAACCAAAGCCGCACTTATTTTACTGAACAGTTCCAGAAAAGTAATGTATTTCTCTTAGGATGTCTCTGTGGATTTCTTGTTTTCATCACAATGCTTGCCTGAAATTGTTCTAGGGTGCCACAAGCACAAGGCTGAGCACACAGAATTCCTGGGGATCAATTCATCTGACGGAGATTTAGCTCTTGCATAAATTAGTTGGCCTAGACTCCTTCAGTAGGGACTGGAGACACAGGCATCTCATCCAGTCCTAGCTTAGGATGAACTTCCTTCTGGAAGAATCTTGCTCTGTTTTTCTCTTTTTTTTTTGCCCACAGAGGCCACATGGGGTTAGACAAAGCACACATCCCACAGAACTAATCTTAAACTAGATATATCTTCATTTTACAGCCCAGCTAGATTGTAGAGCCAATGATTGGCTTAACCAAGAAGCAGCATTCCCAAGAGATGGAAGCAGAGATGAGCAGCAAAGGCCCTTTCTATTCATTAAAAAGCTATGTGTGTCTCAAAAACAGGAATGGAACTTCAAAAAGCTCTTCTTTCTGACGGGTTATACTAACAGTACATCAGCTGGAACTGGACTTCAGTACCTCTGCCCTCTGCTGTTTTAGTCTTCAGTCTATATGGAGCTTGGTTTAAGAACCAAAATTGCAAAAGTTTCTATTCCTACATTCAGAGCAACTTTAAAGTAGAATAAGCATCTTCATAATAACAATTTACAGACAGTATTCAATGTGAATGTCAGGGACACTCTAAATGTCAGGGAGGAAAAATATAATAAACTCATCTTTACAGGGAAAGAAGGAAGTGGAGAGACACAAGTTCAAAATCTGAGTCAGTTGGAATGGTACAGCTATTGTTCAGAAAATGTCAACTATTTTTCTCAGGATATATTAAGTATGTAGACTTTTTCTAGTCATATGTGGTTTTAGGGAGAGGAGTTGGGTTTGCTTTCCTCAAATTAGGAGTTTTCTTCATTCTGGAGTAGACAAAAACTGGAAGAGTTTGCAGTTTTTGAAAACTGGAAACCCAAAAGAATTTCAAGAAAAAAACACTTCCATAGGTTGACAGTTTTTCACTAAAAATTCTGTTTGGGGGTGGGGAAGCCACTAGAACACCTTTGTCAGAAATACATTGAACAACTTCAGGATGGTAGGATTTGGGGAAAAGTAACACTTCTAACCTTATTAAAATAAAAACTCAAAAGAAACAATACTTAAAGACCTTGGATGGGCAATAGCAAGAGCCTAGATAGAGAAATAACAGTAGGTTTGCAGGCTGAAGTATTGGCCTGAATTTCTCATGTACTTCTCAGTGACACATCTAGAAGGAGACAGAGCTAGAATGTGTTAATATGGGTTTATATCTGACACCTGGGAGAAGACATGCTACTGCCACAAATCTGTGCAGGCTATTAGATACAGACAGGGAGAGAGTCTTCTTATGTATAAAAAAAACTTCAGCCTTTTATTCAGGAAAAAAGTAAACACCAAATACTACCCATAAAACCCCAGAAGTTTAAATAAGAAGGAATGATTTCTCTTAGGAGTGGGGAGGGAGTTAAGGAAGAAACAGAGAAAGAAAAATCAAGTTTGGTTTTTGGTTTGGCAGGATTTGTTGTAATGATTCCGAAACTTCCTGCAATGGGCTTTATCAAAATAGAGGATTTTAGCAGAAAATTTCCTACCAACTGAAGTGTGATCAAAGATAAGCACCATTTTACAGATAAAGTCCACATTAACAAAACAGTCAGGAAAGATTATGAAACCAGAGGCTATGAACATGAGTGACGGGGGGAACTATTTTTGAGCTCTCAAAAGGAAATAATGAGGAAAAGCTCTCCAATGAAACGGAGACAACCAAGGTAAAAACTAAGTTCCAGGGAAAACATACTGATAGTGAGCTGAGACACCATTGTTTTCTCCAGTTGATAGCCCCAGATGAGCATAGCTTGGCAATTTCCCAAAGTCCACATTGAGAACATGATCTGCTAGCATCTAGAAGGCTCAACTACACCTTTTAACCTATTAAGAACTGCTGCAAGACCTCCAGTTAAGCTGTGGATGATCCATCACATGGTGCATGTAACACTGCAAAGAAAAAGACTTAAGAAGCACTATGGAGAGAACAACCCTACATTAGAGGGGTGAAGGATGGGGCAGTCAATAAATCCTTTTCCTCTGTAACTTCTGTAATTAAGCAGAACACATTGCTCATTCTTATGATTCAAACATAATCCTGCTGTTGTCTTGACTGTACAGGATTTGCAGATTCTAACTGTTTTAATGACAATGCACCAAAGAAAGCTTTTTCTTTGCTTTCACAGACAAATCCAGAATCCATGTCAGGAGGGAGAGAATCCAGTGGTGTGTGAGGGATTTTGGCCTTATAATTATCTTTCCAATTCCAGCATATTCCTTTATTTGAGTTTTAGCTAAACAGCTTTAAAGCCAGCGCTAATGCGGAGGGGAGGAAGGAGCAGGGTGGAGGAAAGGAAAAGAAAACACCACATTTTCAGCTGCAAAGAGAGATGCAGAAAACTGCCTAACACCATGCAGCTTCACTAACTCCAATATTCACTTGCAGAGATGCATGCATCTATTAGAAAGTAGGGACAAAACCAGACAATGTCAATAGTCTGCCTTTTGCTATTGAGTATTTACTAGTGCTAGCCTTTGCTAACAGATGTTCCAAGCAAAGCCCTGAAAAGATACTTATCATCACATCAAGGGTTCTCCTGAACTCATTTTGTCTAGGTTTTCAAGACTTGGATGAGTTCTGTCCTTTCCTCTTCTCCCTAACTTTCAAATGAGCCAAGTAAACCTGGGCCTTTGTTGTTTCGAGGATTTTAATAGTCCTAGGCTGCCTATGTCCCATAGCTCTGGGATTCCCACAGCAACAGCTTCCACAGAAGTCTGCCCTGCTGCATGAAGTGTTGCCTACTCTAAATCATTGTAGCATGACTGACTGGGGATGGAGAGGAAGAAAAAGTCTTTCTTAGTCATGCTGAATCATGAGAAATACCTGAAACAGAGTGTGTGTGTGTCATTGACCAAGAGGTGGTAAACACCAATGTGCTTTGACACCTTCTGTTGATTCCTGCAGATCTCTCTCACTACACAGACAGAAACTGTAAGATCTGTTTACTGGGAATTCCACCTACAGGATAGCCTGTCTTTGATAGCACCCATAATCCATGGTCAGAAGAGAAAATTGTCTTCATGGTTGTCTATACAGTGATAAGGACGTTCCCTTTATGTTTTTCCTTCTTGCTATACCACAGAGATGGCAAATCTTCTCCTTAGTGAGGGCCAAGAGTTCCTTCTAATGCCTTTGGCCAACCACATTTTAATGCCCCTGATAGTACAGATCTGCTACAGCTTAGAAAACTAAATGGTTACAGGCCATGTACAATCGGATGGCAGGATGCTCCTGGAGCACAGACCAGAAATTCTCCATCTTTGCTGATTTGTAAGGCAGCTGAGGATTTGCTGTAATGGAAAACACTGTTTCGCTTCTAGAAAGCATCAACAGAAAATGAAAGATTTGATATCTTTGAGAACAGAGCACTCTCCACCTGCCACCACCAAGGCGTTTGCTCACTGAAGTTCAGTTGTTTAGCAGCGGCACAAACATCTTAAGTAAAATGTATGGCATTATCTTCTCTTTTGAAAGTTGGCTTAATCTGATCAATAAACTATCACAGTTATGATCCACAGGAAAAAAAATTCTCTTGAGGCAATATCACAAAGTGATAGGCTCTTTTAAGATCTTATCCCAGATTCTCCATGACTCCATGTAAATACAGGCTGAAGGCAAATACTGATACCACTAAAATGCTTTAGACAGTCAGTGATCCTTCCACTTGAAAGGTAAATGCAAAGAGTTTCTGCTTAGAGATGGCTAAAGTGCTTAAGTCTTATTAGGGAGCCTCCAGCTTTAGGTAACTTGGCTTGAGACAGCTGTAAGTGATTTTTGGAATCACTGAGGAAGAGGCAAACTGCGGAAGGAGAAATGTGCTCCTGTTGTGGTGGCTCTGCAGCGAGCAGCCTGTGAGGTAGACGTTCTTACTAGTCCAAGAAGGGTTTCTCTTGGGAGCATCAGTGCCCTCCAGTTTGACAGGGGCAGGGCTTTTGCCCCACTTCCACAGCAAGCCAGCACCCAGCAGTACCAGCACCCAGCAGTACTTCCTGCAAAGACTGCTGAAATAACATTTGGGAGGCTCTGGAAAAATGCACAGAGTTGAGAAAACACCTGTTTCTTGAGCACAGATAGTACTAAAAGAAAAAGGGGTCTTGCATTTTTGTTTTTTCCAATGGTTGCACAAAAAGCCCCCAAGTCCACTGCTCTGAGCCTCCTCTTTCTGTTCCTCGGTGCAGAGTAAACTGCCTAGTCCTCATGCAAGGCCACTGCATGGACTCATGAGTCATCTTCTGAAGACATCAAGGCCATTTATGAGCTGATCCCTAAATTGCAGCCTAAGCTTGATTTTCCTCCTCTTGTGTCGGCTGCTGATTCCAGATCTCCACAGCCACGAGATAGTATCTCACCTGAAGCTTTTCCCATGGCAGCACTGCAGATAGCCACGGAGCACAGAGGACTACCCCTAGCAGTCCATCCCAGCACTGCTTTCACCCATTTCCTTCCTCCCAGCTCAAGAACTCTCATCTGGAGACAAGACATTACAAACTCTCCATACCTGCGATACCCTTGTGTGTTGGTATGGCACCTACCACCTCAGACCTCAGCTGGTATTCTTTCATTATAACTATTACTCAAAGCTGGGCTGATGGACTGTAGAAAACTGAAAGGTACTTTCTCTTCACCTGAAAATATCCTAAATCTCATGCAAATGAGGGACAGATATATTTGTTTATCTTCACAAGCGAGGACTTTAAATTCAAAGAAAGTGACAGTAATTCAGATAATACACAACCACCATGCAAAATTATGTGTTGAGTTACTGCCATTACTCTTTCACTAATCTGAGATATGCAGAAACTGTGAATTTAATGAGCTTCATAATTATTTTGTTCTCAAAATTCCTTCCTTTTTGGTAATGACATTATTTCAAATGATATTTTTTACACCATGTCCCTAGTCAATCATGTCAATTCCCTGAAAGATGTACCTCTAGTGAAATAGTAAAATCCAGAGAGAGGATGAGAAGTTGATTTATCTCAAGGACTTTGCACCTTAAATAGTCAGTAAAATATTAAACATCCCTATCAATACCAAGTGGACCGTATTATAAGCTTCCTCATAACTGGAGTTCTTAGGAACAAATTGACATCTTCCTGAAAAGGTGTCAAGAATTTCATTTAATCCTTTTTATAGCAGTGACCATCAATCTATCTTAATGTTTATTGGAGAGAAAATAATTGTCTTTTCTTTTTGGCAATGGTATTTCATTATAGGCACTAGGATAAATAACTACAATTCAAAGCAAAATAAGATGAAAACGTCCCTGTATTTTTTCCCCTTGGTTTCTTTTCTTCTTCGTGTTTAATTTCATGATGAAAAAAATTATAATTAAATTAAGCTTGATTCTTATTTAAATGCGCATCTTAAAGTGAAAGCAGAGAAATTACTTTCTTTTTCAAAGTTGTTATATCCCAATTGATCTTCCACACATTGGCATTATTATCTGATAGTGAAGATATATGCATTTATCAAAAGCTAGAGCCATCTGTCTCAATTCTATGTAATTTCATTACATATTCATCATTTATCTAGTCTGAGTATGTGACATGAGACCCTACTGACTAGCAATTCTATACTTATTATCATTTCATACTGTGTTTGGATGGACACAAGGCTGTCGACTTCCATTAATCTACTTTTGAAGTAAAAATCATCATCTTGGGATAAGCCTCAGAGCTCCTGCATAATCAGGCCACACTGCTGCGTAAATGTAGAGGCACTAACATTTTTATAAAAAAGTCTGCAGCATTTATTCCTGCTTGTCTTTCACGACATGCAGATATCACCCTGCAGACGGGTTGGGGGAATGGAAGTGTAAATCCCAGCAGACTGGCACACCTGGGCGTGCAGGCACACACTGCCCAAAGGTGACCGTCACTCTGCCAAGCATGAATGTGGAGGTGGGCAGGAGTTAATGGCTTCAAGGAGAGATTTTCTAACTTCATACTGTTCCCAGTTGCTGGAAAGTCCAGCATAATTACAGAATGGGGCTGAAACAACCCATTGCAAAGCCAAAGGTGTTTAACTTCAGCCTGTTACAGTAACTTGAAACTGCTTGGTCATTTTGGAATGGACTTTGCAGAACCTGTTGTCTGTGCAACAATATTTTGGAAGTTTGACAGCACAACCAGCCATCTTCTTAACCTTTCTAGTCACAAATGCAGCCGTTCCTTTTGCTCCAAGTGTCCTTCAAAGGGGAGGGACATGCTGCGAGCCAGGTTCTCCCTGGGCACAAACAGCTGGCACCAGCTGATAGCCTGGATTCCACATGCTTCCCTGCTCATCTACTACACTGAACAAAGAGATGACAGAGATAACAAAGGCAGTTCATTATTCACGTGGACCAGAACTTGGATTTTGAAAATTAGGTAAATTGATGGTGACCGCTGCGCAGGCAATTATTTGTCTACTCCACATGAATTTACTTTGACTGTACCCAATTCCAGGTTGCCAACTATTTCTGTGAATGTTGTAGTGAACAAACTACCAGGCAAGAGCATGTGCTTAAACATACAGCTATTGCAGAATACCTAAGTGGAATTTGGTTTTGTGAATATGAATATTCTCTGGAAATCTCATTTTAGAAAGAATCAGGCTTATCCTATCTGGAAACACAAAGATAGGCTATGATTTGTCTGTCAAAAGGATATATATCAAAACATATCTCAAACTGCACATTAGGCTCACTTGAAATTTATGAAGCATCCACAGGGATGGTAAGAGACAAGATTTTATTCCCAATGGCTAACTATCAGCCCTGCTGCTTCTCAGAAATTGGTTTTCATTGCTGTTTTCCCATCAGTTAAATGGGGATGAGAGCACTCACCTTCATCTGCAAATTGCTCTGATCTCTACCAGACAAAAAAGTTCTGTATCACAAATCAACAGCAGTAACAGCCAGCTCAGTTACATGAGTGACAAAGACTGATTAACTCACGAGCAGGAATAAAGGGCTGCAGTTGACAAATGCACCTTGTCACTAACCAGAGGTCTGCTTGAGCAGATCAGTGCACTGAGAAGGAGCCTGAACTCCCAGGACAGCTGTTGAACCCACTGGCCAAATACTTGTGCTGAGCGCAGGGATCTGCACAGGGAAAGAGAGTGCATGAGTTCACATGTGATAAATTCATATCCCAGTTGATGAAGCCTCACCATCTTCATGCACAGACCGCATGCTGCCAGATTCTTACCCAAGGAATCAGAATATTTTCAGTTTAAAGGGACCTGCCAGGATCATCTAAGTCAAACTCCTGGCTCTGCACAGATCAGCCCCAAAAAACACACCATGAGTGTTTGGGCGTTATCCAGGTACTTGAGCTCTGTCAGGCTGGGTGCTGTGACGAGTTCCCTGGGGAGCCTGTTACAGTGCTCAGCCACCCTCTGGGTGGAAACCCTTTTCCTAAATGTCCAAACTAAACCTCCCTGACACAACTTCTGGCCATTCCCTCAGGTCCTGTCACTGGTCACCACAGAGAAGAAATCAGTGCCCCCCTGCTTACCCTCCTTCCAAGGCAGCACAACATATTTTAATATGTGGAAACCATGACCAGGAAAATCTAAGCGATGCTGAAAAGACTAATGGAGCCTGCACCCAAACCACAATGTGGGGAGTCACATTTCAGCCCTCTGAAAGCATTAGGTCAGCGGTGAAAGCAAAATCCCATCATCACCTATACTAGACGGATGCAAAAACTAGGAGCTGAGTGCTATAGAGAAGCATTACCTGATCATGCACAAGTTGGCTGCATGTGGTGGCATGTGGTCTGACTAGATAGGAACCGGTATGAGGTGTCTGATCCCAGAACTCAGTCAGAGAAGACAGAGCTATAGAGTGAAAACCAGCACCATGCCCAAAGCAAATGGGTTATTCCTGTGGAAAGCAGCTCAGGGCTGTGTACAGTCCTCAAGATCTGAGCCTGCTGATACATGTGCATGTGTGAAGGGGCTCAGGGCTCTCCAGATCTATAGCAGCATGGCCAAGAGACCTCAGCTTTGCATTCAGCTCTGGCAGCAGAGCAGAGGATGCTACCTTGGGGCTTCTCAGCACCGCAATGTACCGTGCAGCTTTACAAATGCTGTAAATCACTTCGATGCTTTGGATGGGTAAGAGTTTTCTCACCCACAATCTTTCTAAAACCAACTTCCTGACCACTGGAAGCCATTAAACACTCCATTACCTCTCAAATTAACTGCAACAGTGTGTTCAAGTGCTAGCCTGGATAACTAAAGCACTTTTCCTTTCCTTACTGTGTAGGGAAATTGTTCCTTTCTGTGTTTTCTCAGTCTGATGCAGGTCCACTGAATGGTCCTATTCTTCCAAATAACGGTTGCCTTTACCTCGGCTCTTTAGGTAAATTTTCATGACTGAGCAATTTCTCCTCTGCTCAGGAGGGGCTCTGCTATCTTTGCAAAGTACTTCACAGCTCTGACTGTGACTAAAGCATATTCTAACATTTAAATTATTTAACTGAATGATCTGGTTCACTTCAGTTTATCCCACTTGTGCCTGTGAATACACACTGCATATAAAATGTCCTTCCCGTACCAAAGTCAGAGATTCTGGCAATGAACCCTTCTGTAACTGTGAGGTTTTATCACGTCGGTCAGAAGTAGGAAGGGAACCCGTGCCAAGCACCATCACAAACTTGATAATTTGTAACTGTAACTGCTACCTCTCATCTTCAATTTAATTGAAACCCAAAGATCTCTCTGTCCCCTTTGCCAAGCGTTCCTGTTACTTCTGATAATTATAGTGAATACTTCCTAAAAATTAAGCCACCTACACAAATCTGTCCCCAAAATAAGTGCTGGAAGCAAATTATAACATCTTGCTGTCACTTCATGGGTATCTGGATCGTCACTAGATTTATGTTCTAATGCTACATTATTACCTATTACCATAGTTGTTAAAACCTTACTTTTCATGCTAATGAAAATGATGAAAGACAGGGGGTTTGACATAAATACTGTAATAAGAGCCATATTAATGTGACAGACGATTGCTCCTCTGTGACAGACTATGAAATCCTGTGCAAGAGTTACAGAAGGTTCATTTACATGTCTGCTCATCTATCTCTCCGTACAGAGAAGCAAGGGACTCATGCTCAACACTGGAACGGAATGAGAATCAAAAGATGGCAAAAAGGCACAAATGGTCATCCTAACAAGAAATGCATCCCAAGGCATACTCTTCCTTTCTTAGGTGACCATAAGCACAAAATGTAAATTACAGGACCTAAGCTCAGACGCCTAAGACCTCTTTTCAGGCATGTAATTACACTCCTCCAGGCAGAACTTCCTAAAATTTAGGACAGAAGCAGCACTAGCAGCAAAATGGGATTTGTGCTCCTAATTCTGTTTTGAATTTGCAGCATTTTTCTTTCACTAATTTGACACAAGCACTGCTATCCTCCCAGTTGTGCTACCACTCCAGTTCTTTCCCCGGCTTCCCTAGTAATTTTCACAGGTTGCATGTGCACTCTGCTTCTGAGGAATATGTGCTTACCATCCTCAGAGAGAGAGAGCTGGGTAACAGCCAGAAAGGGAGCCAAGGTAGTCTTATATTCCCAAGCACAGATGATCAGGAGAAGGGCACTGAAAGGCAAAGTGCAACCACCCACTGGCCATCTGCCTCTTGGGGGTACTCAGTTTAGTCACAGACACACAAAGATCATCATGTCATACACCAGTGACTCCCTTTTTGCTGATCACACTCAAGTTTTTTGTCAGTTGTGGCCCCACACTGATTTTGACCCAACCACTGACTTGGATTAGAAGACTATAGTTTTATTCCAACTCACAGTGCTCCCTCATCTGCTAATGTCAGTGACTGTGACAGTGGTGCTAAATGCACACTACTCCATCATGAGACAACAATTCTCCCTATCCGTTCAAAAAAACCCAAAAAACGTCCACAAAAATCCAACACCCCATAAATTAAAGACAATAATAAATCCAGACTTGTTTCTCTTTGCTTTCCACTAGCAAAACATTTTAGTTAGAGAAATATTTATTTTCTTTTTAGAGCCTTTCTCCTTGCAAAGAGAAAAAAAAATAGCAATCACATAGATAATTTATTATTAAAACCCTCATTTACTGATAACATCCAGACAAAGATTTCTTTCCCCATTTTTAACAAAGTAAACATGGTATCTGTTAGAGGCACTCTCTGAAGGCTCCTTGTCTTCTCACATCTTTGCTGTCTCTCTATCCCCTCGTGCTTAATTTAGATTACCTTTTTCCAAACTTGGCCATATTAGCATACTTTTCTGCACTTCAAATATTCGTGTGTTTGTTCTTTGGCCCTCCTTGAGCAAGTGGCTAGGACTGATTTCTAATTCCTCTTGAAAGGTGAATTTACGATTTTTCTCAGTGAGGAAAGTAACTAGAAAGAGAAAAAAAAAAAGGTTTTCTTTCATCTGTTCCTTATCCTTTGAAAAAACGAATGAAGTGAAATTTCTAAGGCTGATTGTGGCATCACCTTTCACTCTACAGTTTAGCACATTTTGCTTTAGCAGCAGTTCAAAAGATCACTATTCTACATCTGATGCCTTCTGCTAGCTACAAATGTCTGCAGTACAGCAAGAAGTTAAAAACATTAAAATATTGCAGCACACAGGAACCCCCAGACCCCATAAAATCTGCACTAGCATGCTGAAGCTGAAACAGCATCACAGAAAATTCCCACATACTCATTTTCTGTGAGTCTGTGGGAATTTAACACGATCAGTTAAAGGAGAAATTTAAGCTTTGCTGGTTTTCATCTGGTTTCACCAAATGTGTCTGTATTTTAAAGTTTTCCTCTGCAGGGTGCCAGATCTGAAATTTCAATATTTGTGAAAACGGGTGAAGGCAAAATATTTAGCAATAAACTAGCATCTTCTGAGGTTCTAGCAAAACCCTCAAAAAATATCAGCGGAGTTATGACACGCCATGCATTGGTAAACATTGAGAGACACGGTAAACGTTGGCCTCAGAATTGTCAGAAAAAGAGCTTTTTCCAGTATGGAAATAGGCTTATTAGCACTATCTGCATGAAATCAGACAGGTAGGGAAGCCTAATACCAAGGGCCTGCTCTTTACTCCAAGTAGGCAACTGTGTCATGAAACAAGAATGGAAACTGAGCTACGATTATAGGAATCTGCTTGCTCAAGGTCACAGAGAACATCCTGACATTTTGGCCACCCAGCTCATTCTGCAGTGCTTAACCCATCAGGTCACGGGCCCTGCGAGAGGAATCGCACTGCCTGCGTTAAATATTGTATCTGTGCGGCACCTTGGTTTCCAGTCTATTTTTCCTGAGTACAGAAGATACTGTCTTTCATGTCATGAGCTCGCCTTCTCTGTGGGATGCTGCAAAGTCAGCAAGCCTTGATAAAGCTGTGAAGTGAGGACCTTTGCATGACTGCTGGGTTAGTTTGGGACTCCTGACTCATGTGCACCGGGGAACGGAGCCCTGACAATGATTTATTTGTCAGTGCACTACACTGACAGCCAAATCAGCCAGGGAGCAAGTGAGAAATAAAAGGGTAGAGGGAAAATATTTGGGTTTGAAATTGTTCTGAAAATTCCTCATAAAAAAATCAATTACAACCAAAAAAACTGTTGTGTAGTGGCTAAGGCTATGTACACTGGCCTACAGCAAGGAGAAAAGTCATTTATCTTCAAGGCAGTGATCACAGACAAAAATAGGAGTGCCCTTTCTTTTTCTCCACTTGAAAATCCTAAGCAAATTGAGTTGCTAATTTGATTTCACAGCTTCCAAGAAAACACTTCAATTATTGGCCCTATAAGTTTGTGATACCAATTTTCAAGCAGCTTCCAAAGCTCCCTTCTCAGACAAATTCTGAGTCATGAGTTTAAAACTGCAACTCAAAAAAACCCAAAAAAGCCAAAACGAACGAACCAACAAAAAACACCCCTAAAAACCCAAAACCCCAAGAAACCCCAAACAAATAAAAACCCAACCCCCTCCCCCAAAAAAACCAAACAAAAAAGCCCCTGAAAAATAACTTTAGAAAAGAGCAGACAGGAAAACTGAGGCCACAACAGACTAAGTCTCAGCTGCTCTAAAACATCTAACAAAGCACTTTCTCAATTTTCAGCCTCTCTGAGAGCCAACAATCCTTTCTGGGAAGGTACTGACTGCTCTTTCAGACACGGATCTGTCTCTCTACTTATACAGATGGGGAAAGAATGGCTGCTAGCACCCCTTGGAAGATTAGGAATAATAAAAAAAAAGCTTGTCTTTGTGGGGGAAGCAACCCAGGCAACGCAACTGGTTGCAGACTTCATCTCTAAATGTCTTTTCAGTGTTTTCAGCCTTGCTGCTGAACCAAGCACATGAAGGATGTTTCTGCTCCAGTCAGCATGCTGCACGTCTCTGCCAAACCCCTTAACCCCTGCCAGCTCCCTGCTTATGGTATGGAGCTCTTTAGAAGGAAACAGAACTAAGAGTAATGGTTTTCTCATTTTAAAACAAAATATGAGACCAGCATAGTATTATTTCTTAAAAACTAATAATACTTACTAGGAGCTTTACACTATTGAACTCGTAAAAAGTTGTCTTCTTAATTTTCAGTCAAAAGACTTATAATGTGTAACTCAATGCAGAAGTTATATTTCTCATTAACAGATCTTCTTGAGCTAAAAATTCAAACACCAGCAGGCATGACCCAGTGTTAATCCTTCCAAAGCACAGGAGCTTAAGGCAGGAGTGACCCATGAAAGAACCTTAAATAAGGATTTGCCCTGAAAAATAGTCACATATAATCAAGATCTTCTTATTCAATAGATTGGCTCTCCTCATGTACACATGCTCATGAACACACCTGCTCATTTCTTTATGAAAAACTGACTTTTTATCAGTACAACTATCAGTACAACTCTGACAACTATTGGCACAGCTCCCCAGGAATGAACTATATAGTCTTTCCTGGAATCACATGAATCCTTTGTATTTTTCTATCCAGCCCTGTGCTGCCAGCTATAAGTATTCTAAAATTACAAGTTAGGCTGTAAAATTAGGAAACTTGCTGCACAAAAGAACAACAACAATAAAAAACAACAGTGGAACGAAAACCCACACAACAACAAACAACAACAACAACAACACAACCCAACAAAATACGAACAGAACAAAAAAAGAAAAATTAAAGGAGCTGAGAAAAGAAAGAAGCAAAGAAGTGAAGATCTTCTTTCTTACCTTTTTTTCTTTTAAATCTTTATGTTCAATATAAAGTGATTTCCAAGCATCTCTTTGGGGGCTACAGACTTTGTTGATGTGATTCAGAAAGACAAGATCACGGTGAAAGAACCATGTTAAACCCATAAGAGGTGGGAACACCATGCTCAGAGCAGTGGATCCCCAAAGAGGCCTGATCTGCTCATCCTGAAGCTATATGTGAGTGTGGCACTGAACAAGCAACTTTCAAAGCACAGACACCTTTTGTAAAGGAAACCTGCTCCTGTGATGTGGCCTCTGAAAATCAATGAGCTAAGATGATTTTTCGAGGCAAAGGACTTGGTCTGGTATTTCTCACCGACAAAATTTCCACCCTTAAATGATGCTGCAGAGACCATCAAGTCTGAGCTCAGCATTCCACTGAAATATAGTGCCTAAAGTAGCAGTCCAGGCATTACACACCCAGCAGACCATGGAGATGAAACAGCATCTCCACAGGGTCAACTGGCTTTCAAGTGGCATCTGAATACTTTCCTTCCTGCTGTGAACAGCAGACCTGGAGAGAAAGCAAGGTGGGATGGCTCCAAGCCTCATTGCTGTATAAATGCCATTTGTAGTAAATTCTACTGAAATAAACACAGCCAGGAGCTTACCTTTTACAGCAGATTTTTCTGTGCATGGAAATACTGTAAAATAAACCTTTTTTGATGTGAAAATTGTTTATATAAAAGGTAAAATTACTATGTTTATATCCAGGTCATGACAGAATAATGTATTTGACTAAAATAGTTACAGTAAATTTTTACACCATAAAATGTTCTGCATATCAGACAGAACTGTAAGTTTCTTCCCTTTCATATTTGTGAATGTCAGTGTGGAAGCTATAAAGCAAGCAATTTGAACAGATGTGGTGTTGATGGGACTCTGCTCGTTCTACAATTTCACGTTGTGCTATCATAAGTCAGCTGGGACCCTAAAGAAAGAGCCTTAAAGCAGAAATTCCTTCAGCACGCTGGTGTATGGCATGTGGGATGTACAGTTCCTGTGTCACATTTCTCTCTTTTTTTTCTCCTTTAAATAGCCAAGTGTTTGTAATACACACACACAGCAAAGCCCCAAGAGATGTAAAGAGCAATACGAAATAATTTCTGTCCAAAGGATCAATGAGAAATTTCAGTCACCCTCACATAAAAATGGGAAAAAGTGTAATCCCACTGAGTAGAAACATGGAAATATCTCCCTTACTGGTGAAATAACTGCAACAGTACTCTCTCCAGGCAGCACCAGAGCTTTCACATGACCCTTCAGCATTTTAATTAAGATAAGCATAGCTAACCTGCACAACTATTTACATTACATGGTACCTAAACTTTCCAACAGACAGTCTGATTGCCCAGTGCTGTCACTACAGAAATACAGAGCATGAACTGAGTACAGTCTGATTAACATGGCCTCAAAACTGGAAAATTTTGAAAATTCCAGAAAAGTGATTACTTGTCAGGATCTTTAGGCAGGCACTGCACTGATGGGAATTTACAACTACCAGACAAGCAGAGATGGTGTAGATGTGGTCTTCATTTCTAATAATGAGTGCACCTCATTTCTAATTATTGGAGAATTGTGGGGATCTGTCTTATTTGCTTCCAGTGAGCTGGAGGGAGATAAATAGAAACAGACTTCACAAAAACCCAGAATGTTAAAATCACTGTTAAACTATTCACTGTATCAAACGAGATGAAGTCCCGGAATAAAATCTGTGAAAACTGTACTTTGGTTTGTAAAGCCTTATTATTGTAGGGTTAATAAGGAATTCTCCATCTTAACATTTAATTAAACTTAATGGGAAATGTTTAATTAAATTAAGAAACGTGAGAAAATTCCCTTAGGCAACAAGATCTGTGATTATAATGTTGCAGTAAGCCCAAACAAGGCTTAACATACTGTAGGGCACGCAGGGCCAAAGCCTCTGGACTATTTTTAACATGTTGCAGAACACTGGTAATTAGAAATAGGAACTGTTAAATATACTCATGCCAGGTTCACGTGGGGAATCTCATAAAATAATAATTGAGCAGCTTCCGCTACTACAGGGTGGTGCACGCTCAGTTTCAGGAAAACACCAGCCTACATCATTAACATCTGGATTCAGACTTTGGGAGCCTGGAGCAGGCTTGCCATTATTATGAACGAAATAGATCCAAACAGAGAGTCCACTAGCTTCCCAACATTCAGGCCCACCTCTTACAACTAAGAAGGTTCTATATTTCAACTTCATCATTTCCTATAGTGAAGACCATACCTACATTAGAGGTAAAAATGCCTAATAACTGTGAGATGGAAAGAAAATTGCAAAATGTTTGTAAAGCAGTTTAAGATCCAGAATCAAAAGGAGTTATTAAAATACCCATAAGAAAACCTAAGCAAGCATATTATAAACAGAAAAATACGTAACAAAATCATAGTAAACAGAAAATTTACAGATAAAAAGGTCTGACCAAAAATTCCTTGTGTTCCCCTGGGGTCAAATAGATAAGTTTCCCCTGATATAAGGTGATATAGCCTCACTAACACTACAGCTTTCTGTTCTCAGGTCCTGTGGATTCCATACAGACTCAATGTCATCTCATCTTCACCCTGGTACTTGCTGAAATCACCTGGGAGCCACTAATTTCTGTGATGACCGAAACCACCAAGAAGTAAAAAACCCAATCCAACCAAAAATATAACTGAAACCTAAGTAAAACATTTACCCAGGCTAATATACATTTAGGACAGAGATGATCAAAGATTTGTATCCCACTGAAACCCTGTACAAACTAGTGCTCCACAAGCTAGCTAGGAAAGCCCTGCCAAGCAAAGCTATTGCAAGGAATCCCTTGGTCTTTTAAGGGCAATCATTCACCTCTCCTTTCATCAGATTTCTTTGTTCTCTGTCATTTCACAAGTGCTCATAAATCACCACAACATCAAACGAGACCCCTACTGTACTAAATGCAAAGATTAAAAAAGGAAGAGCATTTTAATGAGACACATAATCATGCTGTAATGTAAAATTCCTGAAAACTCTTATGATTTTTTTTTCACTTGCTCATCTTCCCCCTCTGATCTGTTTGGGGTTTGGATTTGGTGGTTTTGGCTGCTTCCCCTGAACAGTCTGCTAGAAGGGCCTCCCAACTCTGGGAACTATTTTTTTGATATAGGAACCTATTTAGCACCACTTCCTCACGAAGTGCCAAGGGCAGCTGACAGTGCATGAAGGCACCTAACTCAAATGGACAAATCTCCAGAACGATGAGTTCCTGTCAGTTCCTTTTGGATGGATAGAGGTGAAGCATGTGGAATATCTGAAGACAGAAAGAATTTTTTAAGTGTTTTTGATTGTCTAGTTCTGTCTTCTTTTTCCACCTCTTTTTCTGGTTTTCTACCTACTTGTTTTTTTCTTCAGTGCAGTATGTAAATGAAAGAGATGTTAAAGCAGTAAGGATACATTCAGGTTTCCAAAGTACTTAATTTAAAAAGCTGTAGATTGTGTTTGCAGGGGGAAAAAATATCTGTCATCTTTAAACAAGAGTTTGCAATCATTACCTCTGGTTAAAACCTTACACTGAAGAGTTACTTGAATTTACAATAAGCAGGTACAGTTATTTTGTAACAATAAGAAGAGGGAGAATTAAATTAAACACCTGCCTCCAGCAAAAAGATCCTAAAGTAGCACAATTTTCTGTAGAATTACAGCAGTTGCAGCACAAACAGTACTACTCAAAAGAACAGATTTGCTTTTCTAGCTTTTAAATAAAAACATAATCATTTGTGCTCTTAACGTGGACAAAGTCTGTACTCTTCATTCTTTTGTCCATACTCTAGCCCACACTCAAATAGGAGGAAAAGCATAAATGCCTCTTGAACTTGGGACAATATGGTATCAAGATCACAGAATGTCCTGCAAAAGCCTGCTGGGTTTGAGCATGCAGCAATACTTGAATGACAAATTCACTTCACCCTCAGAAACTCTCTTTCAGCTATAAAGTCCCAGGAGGAAAAAAAAAAAAAAACCAGTGAGCCCATCAAGTATATTAAGGATGTTTGGTATCTTCAGATCCTTTAGGCTTGTAGGATCTCGTAGAAACACACTGTGCAAGGTGGCTTTGTCAAATCATCACTTACTTAAAGTCAGACACCACTACAATGTTAAACCACTACAGTTTGGGCCCCCAAAGCTTTGCAGTCCCCTGTCCACATCAGGGGTGCTGTGTGTCTGTTTTTAGGGTGCAGTCAGACCCCCCAGACACAGTGCAGGGTTACACAACATGTAAAGCAGACCAAGTTCTCCACAGGCTTCCACAGCAGAAACCTGAGTTTGCTGCTGTCGCTTTCAGCAGCCTTCTCTTTGACTCACGTATTCCACCACCACATTTTGTGACTCGCTACACAGAGCTAACAAGCATAAAGCAACCTACCCTCCCACCAAAACATAAACAGTCAGGGGTGCAAGAACTGTGTGTAATAGACAGTCAGCCTCCATGTCCTTCCTGCCTTCTGTGCCTGCATGCCCTAGCTAAATGTTAGGTTTGAGACATTGTGCCAAAACTTATGGAACTGATATATTATTCTACTGAAATAACATAAGACAGCCTTAATGGTTCAGGACACCTTTGGGGCATTGTGCTGGGTGGTGACCCAGTCTCAGCTTTTAACTCATTTCATATCATCTCCCCTGCATTAGTGGGTTTAAAATGTACTTATTGTTCCAGCTACAACCAAGGAGAATTGCTGCTACTTCTTGTCACGCAAACACTGAAGTCTAAGTCGTGGTAGAGTCTAGTGCAAACACACCCCTCATTAAAATGCTCTTATTTCTATTACCTTTAATGGGGTCTTGTATCATGGCAGTGTGGGGCTTCTGAAAAGACAGGAGAAAGCAGCAGCATCTTTGTATGAGGAGAGGTCCGTGCCTTGCCTCATAAAACCTTGGGCTTCTAAAGTATTAACTTTCCTTGACAGTATATTTCCGGTTTGTGCAGCTTTAAGCTTAACTGTCTGTCAGAAAATTATATAAATCTGATTGCCCCTGTCAGAGCCAGATCTGCTTTAGCTCTCAAGACTTCCCATAAATGATGCTACTTATCCTTTAGAGATGGAAGTGGTGCACTGGCAGTACAACCAGCATCTCATTATGGAGCCTGATGCAGTTCGTGCCGGTTTTGCACAACACGGCATTCACTTGGGAGCACAATAACAGCACAAGACACAGCAACAGCCACCCAGAACGCAGGGGAGTGGACCTGTGTGTGGTCAGGAACCACGGAAGGTGGGGGCAGCAGATTGCTGAAAGGCCCAATTTGCCCAGACAACTGTCATTGTAAACCCAGAACAGCTCCATCTGCTTAAATGAGGCAAATTCCTGGAGGAGGATCAGCTGGACCAAAGCACATTCCCGTGGTGGACATGACACAAACCACAGCCTTTCCAGCTGCCAGGCCTGGAGAAGACCTCCACATGTGTGCTGGCACCCTTTCTGCTCTGCAGCAGGATCAGATTGATGGAATATTTGTCTTTCCAAGTAAAGTCAAGGCATGCTCGAGCATGTACATACATCACACTACAAGTGTGCCTCCTCCCTTTTTTACTATGTTCAGCCCTGTACTGGCAGCTCTTGGATACAGGAACAACCCAGTACCTGGCCCTTCACTTCTTCCCCCATCCTCTGCACCTAAAAAAAAGAGCAGGGCTCCAGATTCATCTAATTGGCCCAGGAAGGTCCAGTTAACTCTCCTGACTCTGAGCCAAATGTTTCTATATCTTCTCACAGAAAATTTGAAAGATTTCTGTGGTCTCCAGCAGGGAACAGCCTTGTTCATATTATAAAGACAGGGTCAAGAGGGGGAAAATAGCAAGACAAGATCTAGATAGTAGATTAATGCAGAATTTTCCATTTGTTTCACCAAAACATACAACAAATGCTTCAGTTCAGGTTCAAATTATTTCTTTTATTCCCCAATGCGATCTTACTTAGGTCCTGTTGTACTATACATTTTGACAGCCTTTAATGAAAGAACCAGATGTTACATTTCTACAGGGTCTCAAATATTAGCTTAGGTAGGCCCCACAAATTAAAAAATCTTGGTAAAAAGATGATTGAGGGACCTATACAAGCAGAATGATTAACTCCAAGACTTCTTGACTGAGGAATCTGAGTTTTTTTGAGGTTTGCCTCGTCAGAGGGGCTATTACATACGAGAAGAGTCCTTTAAACAAACCAGTAAGTGACGAGAATTGCAACACTGATAACCATTCTGTGAAAGTTTCTTCCCAGGAATAAAAATAATGTTAGTTTTTATCACATGCTGTGTTTTTTTAGCATAATTTTCCATCTTTGAGCAATGACTTGGGTATGAAATAAAACTGCTAATTTGCTACACTCGAGTTTTCACTCTCACAACTGCTGTGCTTTAAACCATATTTGCTGAAACCTGTATTTTGCATACGCCTCAGAAGTACTGCAAGGTACTTCTGTACTGCTTCTGAGGGCTGTAAGTGCTCAAAAACAGTTAAGCTCCCCTAGTGACAAGCAATACCACATGAATTCTCCACACGCTGGCAGAGCATCTGCTAAAACCAATTAGGTCATTACTCAGTTTCTAAATTTTTTCTTTAGGATGAGAGAAAAAATATATACCCTAAAAGTTTACCCTTTTACTCCAATAAAGCCATCTCTTTTGGCATATAAACCCAGTGAAATTATTGGAATGACACCTGTCAACAAAACCTTGACATTAAAACAAGAATAAATAACATCAAGATGGCATGCAGTTTGGAGAATGTCCGGGTGTTTCTTCTCAAGACTACTCTACTCATTTTGAACAGGTTCTTGGACTCATTTTAGGCTGTATTTAATCCTGTAAGTCCTAGTGCATTCAAGTGTAATAACACTGAAACCTTGATTGTTATCTGCATCTCATTTCCCCACCTTAATTTAGGTCTAAAAATAATAGTTTAGAGCCTTAACAGCTCAAATATTTCCCCATTAGCAAAAAGCTAATTCCTGAGCTCATTCCAGGGGCAATTAAGCTGGAAAAGCAATTAAGGTTTCAGAAATCCCTGACAGTTAGAAAGGTTCAACCTAATATCCACAAGTACATGGAAACAAAACATATTTTAGGGTTATTAGAAAAATATGGCCTCAGACTGTGGCCAAGAGCTCACAAAAGCAGATTTATTAATAGCCTTGCTGTGGGAAGCACGTTTCCACCTCAGGTGTCACGTAGGTCCTGGAAAGCAAACTGTCAGCTCAATGCTGAGTTGGCCCATGCCACAAGGTCAGCTGAGGAAATTTCTTGCTCGAGAGCAGCCCTCTAAATGGCCTATGCCTCGCCTAAACCATCCATTTAGCTCAGGCTGTGCAACCTGCCCAAGACCTCCTATCCTTTTACGAAGCCACGCTACAGAGGATCCCTTTTTCAAAAGGTCTTGCTAATGGCAGAAGATGTTGGTCTTCACACCCACCAGCATCACCAGCTAAGCTGCACCATGTGCACCTTCTGGGGTTTTGCCAGTTCCTCCTACTCTTCCTTACTCACATGCTCCTTCTCCCTGAGTAGGATGAAAAAGGAGTGCCTAGGAAGAACACTAGAACAGAAATCAGTGGGGTTTATGTCAGAAAGGTAAGCTGTGTTCCAATAATCATCTCCATGATCTAAGAGGTGGGGAGCAGAAATATGAGGTTTACAGGAAAGTCCTTGGGCACTTCACACAAAAGGAACTTTTATTTTCCCTGAATTTTCCGACATCCCACACAAAGTAATTGACCTTCAACCTTGTGTAAACTTCCTCACCAGTCTGCCTGAAGTAAATTTGAAGGCTGGAGTCAGCTAAACCCCCTTTCCTTGAACCTTGCAGTCAGCCTGAACTTTCAAGGTAAACTGAGATGGCCACGTGAGTGAGCTTTCGTGAAAGAGTGTCAGTATTTCCCATTAGCAGTCAGACTGAGAAACCAGTGAAATATGCTCCACTCAGCACTTCTGCCCTTCTGTAGGAGGTTCCAGCCAGCCCCTGGAAGGGCAGATACAAACACCAACAAATCAAAACCAGAAAGAGGAGGGCAGTTTTGGACTTCAGCTACAAGTGGTGGAACTGTTACAAAGCACAGGCTACAGAGGCATGTAAGATCAAGAACTCCTCATAATGAATGCTTGACAGGTCACAAAAACAAAGAGAGGAAGTGTATCCCAACCCAAATCACTCAGCAGTTCAGAAAACCCAAGTGTGTGTGAGAAGAGAAGAATACTTGCAGGAGGGGTGGTTGGTTTTGGTGGTTGGTTTCTCTGGGTTTTTTAATCAACAAAAAAAGCCACAAGTCCCAAAACATCTGCTGTTGGTACTTGCTGGTGGTTCTCTCTGACCAGAACCAGACCCAAGCCTACCAGTATTTTCCCTGGATGTCACGCTGCTGCAGTTTTCACACTGCTGATGCTTTAGTTCTCTTATTGGCTCCAAGACTGCTAAAGGCCCCTCCAGGACTAGGCAGTTGTCATCTAAAAATAATCGTCCCCAGCATGCACCCGTGCATCAAGCCATGTTATAGCACATTGCAGAGAAGGGAAGATGCCATCTGTGAACCCAAGCCAGTTTATGCCAGCTGAACCTCCAACAAAACTGCGACTCCCTGTCCCAAAACACGACTCTTGGCACCCTGTGCTGCAGGGTTTCCTTTGCAGCACTCATTATAAACAGTATTTAAAAACAGGAGAGAAAAGCTTATAGCCTAGTTGATAGCATAAAACAAATTAGTTGTGCTTTTAATCTTCTGGTTACATCTTTTCTAATTCAGGAATCTTTGCTCCTGGCACTGTTGCGCACAGACTTAAAACGTTCAAACACATGCACGTGCCATCTCTCCTCATCTTGTTTTCAGCTAAACTGCAGTTTTCCCATACCTATCAGCTTCAGAAACACAATCAGCAGGAAGGCACCTCCATGCTCTCCTCACAGGAATAAAGATGTTTGAACAGCTCCTGGGCATGCATGGGTGACCAGGAAGCGAAGATCATGTTGTCACTTCTTGCTCAAGTCAAGTTCCATAGAAATGACTTGAATGAAGACGCCAGCCTGCTTGGCAAGGATAATAAAATTGATGAATAATGATACATCTTCTTTGATAGCAATTTCATTCACTGAACAGATTTGACAGTACTGTGAGGTTATTATGCATTATTTTTAGTAGTAGAAATCAATCGAACTATTGTCCTTTTCAGTTCAATTTGATTTAGATGAAGCTCAGTGTGCAGAGAATAATGAGGAACACTGCCTCACATTAAATGGAAACAGAAATCATGTTCTTAGCAGGGTGTGTTTTATGATAAAGTGATTATTCTGCGAACAGCTTCTTATTTCAATATTTTGGATGTTATAAAGTGTGTGTTCAAGACAGATGGAAATCTTCTAGGAAGTCTATTTCCCCTGCACAAAGATGACAAATTCTTCTGTGAGGAGAGCTACTGTCAATATGGTTCTCAAGGGCTTCCTGTGGAGAAAGTGGACACTGAAATCATGAGGGAGGAAGGCTCCACTGGAGAATAATTGTGTGACGTGAACATCTTTCCTAACTTAAGTTAGAGTTCCTTGTTCTAACAATGGCTTGAGCCTGGGGCTTCCATCATGGGAATGGGTACCTCAGTCTATCCTAGTGCCTCATTCTCAGTGAAGAACTTGGCAAAGCTGTCATTTTATTTTACTGAAGAATGGATTTTTTCACATAATCTTTTAAATGTCAAACATTTTTGCAAGGCAGAAAAACCACTTTCTCCTAATCAAGGGAAGCAGCAGGACAAATTTTCCTTAGAGAGCTCTGTCAGAGGACTTCAGTTTTCATCTGTTGATGCAAGCAGCTAAAAAGGTCACAGTTCCACCCTCCGCAAAAAAAATGCAAGTTGCCTCCTTTTCTCTCGTGAACAAAATAGATACAGTGTCTTTGTACTGTAACACTGGGTGACAAATTGCCCAATCATGCCCGGTTTTTCCCAAGTGCTAGATCTGCTTGCCTCCTACTCAGGCTTTGCTCCTGCCACGTTTTGAAACTGCACCTGTGCTGTACAAAAATCTGCTCTGCATGAAAAATAGATGAATGAGAGGCCTCCTGGTGATGATTACACTGATATGGCTCCTATTCCATTAAATATATTTATTAAATTAATTGAATGAAAATAATAGCCCCCTGCCCTGCTGTGCATTCCTTTAGAGCTGCAAATGATTTTCCAGCTTCTCCACCTGAGTTTATAAAGACTCAAGGGAGCCTGCTGATATCTGAGGACACATGGAAGAGTTGCAGGACAGGCAATGCTTCTGTCAGAAGCTAGCTGAATGTGTACACCCTTCTGTGAGATACTATGCCACTTAAACAGGGTCTCTCAACAATACGCAAAAATTTGACGTCTTCTGTCCATGCAGCCCAGTCAGGTAGCAAGAGGTGGTTCTAGTCCATGAGTTCTGCCAAAGAGAGCATGTGGGGGTTTCCACAGACACTGAAAAAGCTGGAAAAGGAATAAAAGCTGTGGCCAGAGTTAAACCTAGGCTGGCGCCTTACATTCAAGGCTCACCTGGAAGCTGTTCGGCGTGAGCTGCAGCACTCATTTCTCGTGTTAAAGAAGCAGACAGTAAAGGGCCCTTGTGCCAGTAGATGGCACTCGGTTAATGACCTACACACACTTACGAGCCAGTTCTGCAGTATTCTGCACAATTTCTGCAGTACATACAGAGCCTGCAGCTCTTTCTGTCTGCTCTACGGAAGAGGCAGCACTTTGTTGACAGAAGACACCCAGCCCCATCCCTAGACTCTTTGCCTCACACATAAGTGGAGTTCAGCTCTTCTCTGTACTGACCTAACCCATGCTGGTTGATGTTCATCGTGCCCATCTGCAGCCACTCCTAGGCACAGACAGGAGGATAACTCCCTGCTTACCAGCCATCCCCCTCCTCACATATTCATCTGCAGCACACAGCTGTTGCAGGACCATTTTGCCTTGGAGACAAACAGAAGGGTGGGCAGGTTGGACTTGAGGAAGAAGTTGGACAATTGCTGTTCAAAGGGGAAGGTGGCAACTTGCAGAATAACTCTCTCCTAGACACGAAACTCATCTGAAGAAAATCTTGCTTCTAAGAGCAAAGCAAGGTGCTGTAAGTTTTGGGTTACACATGGCCACCACTCAACACCAGCACACCCTGAAACCTCCATCTCTCTTTTGCAAAAACCCAGGCCCCATGCATCAGCAGTGCATCATCTTGTCAAGGCACTTTCTTACTGGACCAAGCATGATCTACAACAAGATTTCAGTTCTGTCACACTGATTCAGAACAAAACAGCTGATCCTTTTGAAAGCATGACATGAAGCCAGAGTTCTTCACAAAAAAAAAAAAAATTAGCTTTGCAACAGACATTCTCTTCAATAAAATTGTCACTTCTACTAAGGCTTTTCTCAGACACTCAGCACACTGTTGAAGGGCAACTTCATGGCAATTTTAATTCACAGAGACACTGCACCTGCAACATGACTATATTCTTGCTGACATCATCCTAATGAAGACCACTTCTTCCCTCCTAAGAGGCAGCCTTGACTATGAGCACCACTGGTTGCCTTCAAACAGAAGGCATTTCCTCTGAAAGCAGCATTCCTGTGTCACAGAATAGCAGACATCTCACTTGTTTGCTTACAACACCTTTCTCCTTTGGATTAGAAAGTAGCAAAGGATCCTACTTCACTTTGATCCCGTTTTGCTATAGTATCATGCTTTAAATGACTTTTGTGTTAAGTATGTGGGACAGGAGAAAAAAAAATAGAAAAGAACGAAAAAAGGCCCTTGGAAAATAGGACACCATGAGTGCCTCCATTAGAATGAATATAAACTAGACACCCAGAAGCAAGAGGGGGTGACAGTTTCCACATGCTCATGCTTTTATTGGTTATCCCAATAAATAGCCTCGCTTTGATGTCCTGCCCAAGCTGAGGTGCCCAATAACAGACTGCAAGCTGCATCCCATCAATTATGACAGCTAAATTTTCCTTTAAGCAATATTATTCACAGAACACAACTCAGGGCACACAGAGCTGAAATTCCAGGTCTGTCATAAAAGGATGAGACAGTTTATTGATTTCTCAGTTTGGAAAAAGCCAGCCTCCAACCAGAAAGCTGATCTTTCTCCACCAGAGACCGAAAACACTTACTTCTGGTAGCTATAAAGCTCCCAAGTAATGAGGCTTCAGGCTACATTACCAATCAAAATCCTTTAAATGGTACACTTAATATAGCATAAAAAATGCATAAGCAATCAAATGAAGTTTAACAAAAATCTAACCCACTTGGAGTAACTGAAATTTTTGGTACAGCTTTAATAGAGCTTGAATTTATTCAATCCAAGTCAGTGAAAAGCTGCAAACAATGTCGTTCAGAGCAGGAATGAAAAACTTTTTCCATTAGACAGCAGGTGCCTATTCGAATTTTCCACTCCCGTGAACATATGATTTATGGTTGGAGTGACAGGTTCAAAATCTGGCCTGGAGAGTGACTGCTGTACACGAATTCCACTTTGGGGAAGTAACTTCAAATTCTAAGTACTGGCAAAGGCTCTCCCCCTCCCTCAGTCTGCCTTCTGTGCATGTGTAAAATGCCCTCTAATGAGCACAGATTAGATCACAAGCTGAGCATGTCAACAGCAAAATTGTTGTGAAAAGGCAAATGTCTAAGACAGAAAAAGGAGGCAAGTCTCTATGGTGTAAAACCTTATCCTTCTTCCCTGCTCCACACAGGTTTTAGCACTGTGTCTACTTTTATGGGAGCCATAATGCAAGAAAGCTTGTCACCAATATCAAGCAATCCAAAATAAGTCATTAAAATCAAGAGTTGGAAAACTTGCATAGAAATATACACAAAATGCCACAACTGTCAGTAATCTAATCTCCACAGGTATTTTAGTAAAAAGCTATTTTTTCACATGCATTTTTCCACAAGCATGAGCATAAAAAGTGATAAGCCAAAAATTCAGACAATATTTTTATACAAAAATGTGAGCTCATTAAAAAAATATATATTTAAAACTCTCTGCAGCTGCCCATAAGCACACAAGTGCTTGAGCATACAGAAGAAGACAAATATTAATGGAAAGTGGACCATGCTGCTGTTAAAAACACAAAGAGCTGGCAAATACAAAGAGAACTCCTTCTGGTGTCCAAATAAGAACTTTGGATTCCAGTTCCCATTTCCGGATAAGTTGCTACTTTCTCCTATGTAACTGTGTGGCTTTGTCTTTGAGGTACATGACAGGGCAGGGGCTTTGTAAACACAAGAGGCCACAAACCCCAGGTGTTTTTACAACTGCTTCTGCAGCTGTGCGAACTGCACAGAAGTGGTTGGTCAAGCCTCAAATTCTGGAGCAGTTTCAACCTTATTTTCTCTAAGAGTTGCTTTTCACCTCTTACTTGCTATTGATTTTGAGTGACCTTAGTGTCCATTTGTGAAAGAGCAATGATGCCTCTCATCCCACACCCATTTGAAATGGCTGATATCAGCAGGCTTTATACAACTGCAAAGCAGATACATGGCTTTTATTTGTGGATTTGTGCATTCAACCAAGTGGCTTTTCACGGCTTCATAATGCCCCTCTCAAAAATTCTTTGGGACTTTTTGGCTGCAAAGACACGCATGCTAAAAAGCAGAGTAATTTGTATAGACCTCTGGGCAGTGTCTGAGTGATTAACAGTGCCTGGGTGCAGCAGACAGCTGCTACTGAGAAAATGGACCTTGGTGGTGAATCTGACTGCATCCAGGTCTTGGGAACCCCTTAGCAACCCCCAAGGTATAACTGAGATAAAAGTACCTTTATCCTATCAGTAGCATTGTCTTTGGCCTTCCCTTGCCAAGCAGCATCCTCTGTTCCCACCTTCTGTCCATTTTCCAAGCAGCACCAAGCTGAGAGGGGCTGTTCTGCCACTCACAGCTGGCCCATCTACCCTGCTGAGGCAGCAGCAGTGAAGCTCTAGGCAAGCAGCTTCAGCAGAAGGAATCTGGGGCTTGGAGTGGTTTAACACCACCTAGCAACAAAGTACCATGCAGCTGCTTGCTTACTCTCCCCTCACACACGCTGGTGGGGAGGAGAATCAGAAAGAAAAGGTAAATCTTATGGGTGGAGATAAGAAAAATTTCACCAGGACTCCAGGCAATGTCTCCCATAAATTCTCCCCTGACACTCTGCCCATAATGGAAGCAACATATAGGAGGGATACCCCCTCTAAGAGGCTTGTAGGAGCACAGTGAACTAGGGCTTGGTTTATGAAACCTCTTAAATTATTCACTGAAATGTTCCTATTCCCTTCTTTCACTGGTTGTAGGACAGAGCCCTAAACCCATACAAGTTACCCTACAGGGGCAGTTCTGAAAATGTTCTGTTTGCTAAATCTAACAAATGCCTTATTTCCCTTGTCCCACCACACAGCTTCTGGTACAGATATGCTTTTTCTCTTAGTAGGTCAGGCCAAAAGGCTTGGATAGTAAGTTTGCCAGAAACCACTGACTTGCAATCTTCCTTGCTGAAGGTTATTTGTACCCGCTGAATGCAATGCCCATGCTGCAAATTTTGACAGATGAAACCTGTTATGTTGACTTTTTAAAATGAGTTTTCCAGAAGAGGTTGAGCAAGCAAAGAGGCACTTAAATTAGCACTTCACTGAGCTAATATACTACAATTTTACCAAGGTAATTAAAGATAGAACAATCTGACTATCACATTAAGGTCATGAGTAAAATCAAATCAATACATCAAGAAGTTCAAGTGATGAAATCATCAACAGATCAGGATGTAAAATCTAACAACACATAATTGCAGCAAATGCAAACTTTTTTGTTCAAATCTTCCTTTGGAAGAGGGCATAAAACAAATTTCTTCTTAGTTTGAAGCTTCAATCCCACTTTCAGCATGAAGTGCACTGACCTGACTGAAGAAAAGCACAGATGTGAGGATGCTTATGTCCTACAACATGACTTCAATATTAGTTCTGGTCTAATGTTCCTGCAAGCAGCTTTAAGCAAGCACCATGTTTTAGACACTTTTCTGCCTCCTCTCATTCCCTGACCTGATTCCAGGAAGTGTGCTGGAGTGCTGTATTCTGGTGGATGGACTCCTTTTACAATCCTAGCCAAGCCAAAAGAAATAAGTTATTCCACTAAACTCATCTAGGCAATTGCAAAGAACATCAGTGATAAAAGAACGGCCATACTCTAACTACTACTATGTGTATCTCAAAACAACTTCTCTGTACCTTAAACAACTGATTTCTTGTCCTGCCCTTACACCTGGCCTGTCAGACACATGTCCATGACTAAATTATTCTTTGGATAATATCAAGGAGGAGCTCTCTTAAATACACCCCTCTATGCTGGGAGTTCTGTAAACCCCTACCCAATCTGTCTTCTCTTCTTCCCTAAGAGATCAAGGTACCTTTAGGGACACAGACAACATTCATTATATCTTCTTCTGATGCGTGGGATAGACTGACCATTCTTTACAACAAAAGTGAAGGATAATTATTTTCTTCTCTGGTACCACAACAAAGGATTTTAAATCATACACAGAAAGAGATTTAGGTAGCACTGCTTTTTAACACAGTGAGATCTACCACTAATTAGGTCACAGGACACTACTTGAGCCAGTGTGCTGATACCAGGTGCCAGTCCTAGAAACACACACCTCGATAGCAGTGGGACTCAGGAATGTAACCAGGAATGTGGCAACAACAGATTGTTACACACAGAAAGGGTTCAAAAAGACTCACAAAAGCTTCAAAAGACTCACAGAAAGGAGCCCATGGGATGTGAAAGGAGTCCAGCCAGCCACCAGCTATTGAACCACCTAGAAGGCACATGCAGTGATAGTTCAAACTGTAGGGGCATTCCCCACTGCGAACTTTCACCCTGGGACAGATCTTGGATATAGCATTTTCTCCCACTTTCCCAGGCAAAGGGTATCATAGCATATGAGTTACCACAGAAGCAAAACCTTGCTAGCACTGAAAGCTTGGATTTATTCATTTTACTCCTTGCTTACCAGTGCATCACTGACATAATTTTCATGGCGTTGCTTCCTTCCACAGAAGAGGTAACAAGAAGCCCTGCAACCACCACTCAGCCCCACTGTACCCTGCACCACTGCTGAGAAAAAGGTACTCATTGCCTTGTACCAACTCGAGCTGCCAAGTCTGGACACCCAAGAAGCCTCTCTGAAAATGAAAAGGATGGACTTTTGCAGCTATTTTCTTGTGATAAGGAAGAGAGAGAGACCATAGAACAGCACGTTGGTGAAGGAGGTGTTCATCTTGCCCAGTCATTCTGGTTCCTTTCTTATAACCCATAATTAATAAATGAGGTACAAGGCTGTTTGAAAGTAGTTTATAGAAGAAACCACACATTGGGTAAGACCAGTGTCCCCTCAAGTCCATCATCTTGTGTCTGATAATGACTAGTCACAAGATACTCAGAGGAAAGTGAAGAAATACTTCTGTAGACAAGTTTTGCTAAATTTATATTCTGTAAAAACCCTCCTTTTTATCCCAAGTTATTTGTTTAACCTTGAAGTGCAAGGTCAAGTAAGTCTTCCATGATGAATTCTGCACTGCTCATAAACTTTTCATTTTTAGGACTCTAAAAATCTTCTCCTTTTCCAAGACTATTTTTTTTAGTCTACAGCAGCTTAAAGTCTGGTGCAGATCAGAATGTACTCCTTATTCTTAAACTAACTCACCCATTATTTGTGGTAAGCCTCTTCATTCACAGTGGAAGCCACCATCTCAGACTACTTATATTCTTAAGTCAGTTTTTCAGCAGTGTGCTGTTTCCTGAATGCATTAGCACAAACAGAACTGGTAGTTGACTTATACTGTCTGTCACACAGACATTGCTGTCTGCTAGAAATATGCTGCAAATTATCAGCGTTCCTGAATTCTTGATAAAAAGTGAGGAATTAATCTGATGAATGCCAAGTTTGGTTCATGTCACAATGCTCTTGGTGTTATGATCCATCATGAAAGATTAAAAAGAGGTATCCTATGAATCAGATTCATTTCAGTTAGTGATCATGATGCAAATTCTTTCACTTGAATAAGGGCTACAGTGGCTTTTTGTGTTTGGATCTACTTGTTCTGGTCACGGTTGCATGTCCTGTTTCTGATCATATCACAACCAGCTGTGTAGTTACCAGACAAAGCAAATGCTGTACACCTCCAATTGACTACAGAAATAACTGTGCCTTTCAGCAAATCAAACACAGGGCTGCAGATATTAACCCTGCAAGTATCCAGCAGAAATATTTTTTAATCTAAGGTGGGACGGGATCATAAATAATTTACAAGGAGTTATGACTTTATATTATCTGAGTAATATATCTGGGGGGAAGGACTAGAATCAGTGGTGTGGGTTATTCCCCTCTGAGACCTGTAATAAATTTCTTACATTATAATCTGTTGCGAAAAATATTCTGGTTGTCACGCTCCATACACAGGAGGCATTCTAAGTGGCCTGCCACTGAGTCCCCACTGGATGATAACACCGTCCAAATTTCTCATCATTTCACACTTTCACTCCATAGCTGTGTGCTTCTTACAGCCTGCTGCTATAAAAGTGATTTTTAATGGAAAAGATCTGACAGAAACTTTATGCTTTCTTGACAAAATTTTTATTGGGCTGAATACTGGAATATTACTGACGTGGCTTTGGACAGGCAGCTATGAACTGGGGAATTGCTCTGGGAAGAAGGTGTGGAGAAAGCTTTTATTACTATCCTTATATCCCTGAAATGAAATGTCCTCAGAGCAGAGGAAGGAACTTGAACACTGCTATCAGAGAATGGTATGATCCCCTGGGGCTTATCACCACTTGCATTGTCAGGAAGAAGGGAAGTCACATATTTCTTCTCCAGAAGTTTAACACACCCCAAAATTTCATGACCCTTTATCACCACAATACATAAATGCCTCCCAGCCTTGTAGTCACCCTAGCTGATGCTTTCAAAGGGGGAAGTGGCTGAGACTAGAGAGTACTGAACACATGGGCACACTCCTTGCCCTCTCCCTAATGAATGTGGGATTCAGGCCCTATTGCACCTCCTTGCCCTCAGCCACCTGGGGGTGCAGAGCAGGGCTCTGCTGTAAATCCCATGCTGTAATGGTGCAAACTTAAGCCAAGTATGAAGCCAGGCAGCACCAACTGTCCTGATTACTGACAACCAAAATCCCCTCCACATCTTTGTCCTCTCTCCTCACAGCAGCATGCCCTTGCACGCTTCTTTGTGCTGACAGAACTGTTTCAGAACACCAAAGATGAGAAAAGATCAAAAGGGGGGGAAAAAAAAACAACCCAGAAGCCATTTTTTCAGCAGCAGGGTTGTAGCAGTCACTGGTTAACTTGCTCAGCTACAGTGAAATGCAGCAAACAGCAGCACCTCAAAGCAAGCAAGTTTAATTGCACTCCAACTAAGTAACAAACCTCAAGTAACAAACCTCAGGGAGTTAAGCACAGTCGTAATCACAGTCCGACCTTCAGAAGTTCTGACTCACTCCTGCTGACTTCTGAGAAGTAGGACATTTATTTAGTTTCACCAGGAAAATTTTAATGTCAAAGTCTAACATTCAGATGCAGCCCAAAGATGTTAGGTCCGGATTTATGGAAGTATTTAAGGGCTTAAAGATGCAGATACAGACAGCAGCAGAATTTTGAAAAATGCCTAAGTACCGCATGTTATGAAAATCCTCTGAAAATCACACTAGCTAGATATCTTTATCTTGAAGCTTCTAATGCTGAAATGACCAAAGTTCACAGTCCCTCAACACTCTCTTACAAATACTGCTGAAAATCTGGCCTTAAGGAGCCAAGGGCTTTTTAAAATACTTCAGACTTTGGCTCAGACACTGAGAAGGATTTACATGGCTATAGCACGTGTAGATACTTTCCTGTCTTAAATCTAGCCCTTGGTGTACATATTGATTTTTTCCTGTTTTTTTTTAACAGTTGTGCTTTTCTGTAGCTAATAATGTGGTATGAAAATGCCAATGCTATTTTTTCTGGCATCTGTAAGCTGAAAAAAAAGATAAACACTTAAAAGAGCTTTCTGATAAAGCCAGATCGACAGTAATTGAAATTACGTGCTTAATCAAAAGTACTACATAAAGCAGCAGACTGTACAGAGGCCTCTCACTGTTCACTAAGTATATGTTGACCTAGTAGAAAACAGTATGTATTGAAATAAAGATTAATTAAAATTTATAAGCAGAATTTACAACTGTGAGCTGTCCCTCAAGGCGCTAGCCACTTGTATGAAAAGTAAAATTTACCAGTAGAAATATTACAGAAATTTCAGCTAAGAAATGAAGAGCATGCAGCTCCATCCTTTAATTCAGAATATGACCTTTTGCTCTAAAGACTTGTAACATATCTCATAAGACTTGGAAAGGACTCACACTCCTTTTAGTCAACATCACTGGCTCAGCTTTGCAGGGTAAGGATGACACATGGCCATTTGACTCACTCCATGCAGCTCAAATAGCAAGAGGACAATAATTTATCTCAAAAATTACTTGATTACTTAACACAGCTCCCAAAGAAAAAAATCAACTCGAACACCCACTTGCTAAAATCATTATTTCCCTCTTGGCTCGTGAGCACTGGCACAAGCCTGTTTGCCTCATGTGCTTGCCATGCTGTGCATTACAGCAACACAGAATTGCAGGCAGGTATTAGAGGCGCTTCTCTGTCTGTACTGAAGCTACTGATAGACTGCATTCAGTACCTACAAGTAAACAGGGCTGTGTTACTGCATTAAAGGCCATTTAAAAGGAAATTGTCAACTGCACAATATTTAAGGCTGGCTCTTGCTGCTCATAGTATCACTCACAGCTGTGACAGCACCACACCATTCGCATTGTCCAGAACAAAGCCCTGCTCACTCAGAGAAACACAGGAAGAGATGTAACAGCACCTGATCGTATCTGAGCAGCCTTTGCTCTGTGACAGTCATGTCACAGTGCTCACTGGGTGTCAAGCCTCTTTGCTGTGAGTTAGAGGTCTGAGGTTTTATGGATACAAGCAGACCAGTGAGGCAGCAGCCACTTGGACACCTGTCACCAGGAGCCCAAAGTGGTGAAAGCCCAAGGCCCAGATTTACTTTCCTGACAAGCTGTGTCGCAACAGTTGCTTCATGCTGCCAGCATTTATATGTCACAGGCAGGTCTGTCTGGAAAACAAAAACTGTATTTCATCACAAACACTCAGGCTCTGACATTTGGTTCTGTTGCACAAACAAGAGGGCACGAAGAACTTTCACAGAAAAATCCTGAAGCAACATGCAAGCTAAACATGCTTTTCCAGAATAGCCAAAGCAACTTCCTGGGATACAAAAGACAAAGAAGAAAAACGCATAGCATGGCAAATGCAGCTGAAACAGCCCTGCCAAATGTCCACAAGCTATTGAATCTGTCACTTTGTCCCCATCAGTGTCTAAGTATCCATTGTGGCCATGAAGAAGAAACCCAGCAAGACAGACTGCAATAAAGTTTAAAAAAAATTCAAGTCCCTGTTCCAAATTATGGTAAGCAGATCTTTATGCCTGGCAGCTGTGGGCAAGAATGTCAACTAACTAGCTGTGCAGAGAAGCCTCTCTTCTCTTACTGGCTCTGGCCAGATATATCATATTGGATCTGAAGTAAACCTGGTTTTGAAAAAATTCTCATTCAGTCTCATCAACCCCTTAGATTTGAGAGAGGATTGTCTCCTCTTCTAAACACCAACTGGAACCATTAAGAAATGTCACTTAATAGACCCAAAGGCAGTCAGGAAGAGAAACCAAGCCTAGCAAAAATCTCAGCAGCAATATAAAAAGCAAAAGAATAGCAATTCAAGGGAATTTATGTTTTCATTTATTATCATAGTACCTTTCACTATTCAGAGGGAGATTGAAAATAAATGACTTGCTCAAGTGAAATACAGAATGGATCAGGTTTTTGTGTTGTGAATATAAAATTGTGTCTGCTTTAAAGTACTCTGGGAGAACTAAAGCTTCACATGAAATTCTGTGTTTTCATTTTCACATGAAGATCGTGCTACGATGGCAAGAAGATATGCACTTTGGAGATCAGAGAAGACAGTTCTAGGATGATTTACTTTAAATCAGTTGACTCACCCCTCACCAACCAGCCCACAGCCAGTTTACTGGCTGAGAAGTTAGCTCCATTAGAGAGTTCTGTACTGACGGGCTTAAGCTACAGAGCACAAAGCTGTAGAACCCATGTCTTAATTGACAGATGGATCAAAACCTGCTTAAAAGCATGGATTTAGACCAGACATTCCAGTCAGGATCTCACCTCTGACAACAGCCAGTATGGATGATTAGGAATGTAGATGTGGGCACTTACTCTGTTTAAGAGAGTTTTCTCCTAAGAATGGCCGTGTAGAGTTAAACAATCTTCTCATTAGGAGGTTACGTGGGGACTGTGCTGTTTACTGGTCACATATTAACACAAATTTCTCTAATGCCATCTCCATAGCATCCTGAGGCACCAAGATGCATGCAGCATAATTACAACCTGGTATAGAGAAAGCCTTCCTCTTATTTGGTTTTGTCATTTCTCTTCCCAGCTAGTGAGTCGTAGTCAAATCAGTCTCTTCTGAGGGCATTCAGCATTGCATGGAGCCTTTTACCACCTGGTCAGCCAGGTTAATGCACTAATTGAGGTTATTTGTGCATGTTTAACAGGCTAAAGTCAACTCCACCTAAATACCAGTCTGACTGTCAAAGAGTGAGGGCTGAGTGGTTTGGAGGAGCGACCTCTGCAAACCTTTAGTTGTGGGCCAGCTCCTTTGTGACTAAGGAAGCAGCTTGAGATAGCAGGGCATGGTGTGAAGGGGCAAAAGGTCTCACACTGATTTCCCACTGCTTTACAGCTTCTGTATTTGTGGCCCACAGAATGAAAAATGTGGTCTCCCTCCTCCTCCTCTACTGGTTGGCTGGGTCACTCATTACCCTGTTTCTGCCTCAGAACCACGACCTTTGCCCTTTCATGGCTTGCAAATGCCCTGAAAGCCCTTCTGCTGTTGAACCACGAGAGGTGAGTCAGAAAAGCTGTCTAAAACAGGCTGAATTTGATGTCCCTCCAAGCCCTCTGCAAGAGCCATTTTCTGGGAAAGCTGACAGGTTTTCAGAGATAATGGCGATTAATGCAGTGACAATATGTGTGTGTGGAACTGAGTCACTGGCTGACCAGTTAATTTGCTGCTGCTGAACAACCACTTTCTAGAGTTGTTGAGTGCATTATGTTGTTGGAAGGTTTAGTACGTGCCATCATGCCACAAACTCCTGGGTCAGCTTTGTACTGTGATAAGAAAAGGAGCAGCTCAGAAACAATCATCACAGGCCAACAAAGTCAGTCTGTAATGCTCCCAGGAGAAATTAGCCCATACAGAGCTCTGGACTACTGTGCAATGATACCTACTGAGATCCCAAAAGATACAATTTTGGGGGATCTGTGCCCTTCCGTCACAAACATCTATGTGTGAAAATCACAGGAAGGATTAACAATCCCTGAAACACCAGCCATTAGCAAAAAAAGACTACAGACTGTTTGACTTGTGTCCAATAACCCTTAAAACCATGCTTAAAGGGATGGACATCCAAGAGACACTGTGTTCCTTAAATCCCTGCTATTTCCAGGGCAAGTCTTGCCCCAGTACATATGAAATCCCACTAAGCTTTTAACTTAATCCTCCCAGGTAACTTTATACACTTCCTTTCTCCAACTGTCCTCCACACCCCACTCCTCTCCCCACCCAAAAAAAAAGCTCTTTAAAAGCTTGTTTTCTTACTACAAAGGACATACATTGTTTTAAACCCACAGCCTCACGGAGTGGTCTAAATAGATGTAGATGGAATGAGCAGGGCAGCAAGTTGGGGAGGTAGGCTTGCAGTAGGCTGGCAATACCCATGCACCACCCCTGAGCCGTACTGAATTTACTGAGTTGGGAATAAAGATCTGGTTACTCTACCATGATGCATAGCCAGCTGTGACCACTGTCAGGAAACAGGAATACAGGCTGTGGGAAAAATAAAAAGAAAACTTGCCTGTCCTCAGGACTCAGGAAGAGAAAACTGTTATTCAGAACCACTTTATTAATAAACCCAGGACAGCCAGAAAGAGTCAAGGGTCTTTTTATTCCTATTCAAAATTTGGGTTGTGTTTCACAGGAGGAAGAAGCAGAAAACAGAGGGTGACAGCAGAGATTAACTTTCACCTATCCCACATTGCAGCAAAGGTTGCTTTCCTCCATTTCCATTTCAGAAGGCACTCGCAGGACCAGCTGAACTTACTGCCTCATTGTGACCCTGAGATGCTGTGGCTGATTTAACAGAATGAAAGAGAAAATGATGTGTCTGTGTGCAGCAGATCAGTAGCAGAACTGAGAGCCCAGACCATTGCCTCCCAATCCTAGCAACAAACCACTGGCATTCTCGCTGGCTTTTCCTCCTTCATGTTCTTGCAGAGTTGTAAAGTCCTTGCGCTGATTCACATCCATCTGTATTTACATATTTTTTGCCAGTGACACCTATTTGTGTTCCAAGCCACAATGCTTTGCACTGAAGAAGGTATGTCTGGAGTTTTTTATATGATGAATCAAAATCCACCCTCGTACCTCTACCAGGTAACACTGACTGCAAAGCAAATCTGGTGTTTTGATACACTTGATGTGTTTGTTTTTGTAAAGCCCACAAAGACAGACATGGTAAATGACAAAAGGAAACTGCTTTTCCCCTGCTTTCTGCCAGGTAAGCAAGACTTCCCTCTTCCTTGATAAACAACTTGTGTTATGATCAGCATGGGACATGCATATACGAGTTTTATAGCGTTGGTGATTTATTTCCAAATTTTTTGTTATTACATTAAAGTATTCACTGAAAGATATAATGGTTAATATTTGTGTTTGATATGCTTGCTTTGTCTAAATTCAATAATAGTTTGTTGATTACAATTTCAAACTCTGCAAGTGAAACTTCACACTCCTGCAAATACATCTCCAGTTGTTACGAAAATATGTATGTTTCATACGCTATACCCAAAATAACCAGACATTCTGTAGCAAAAATTTACTGTCAGGTGATAACTGAGAACACAGTCCAGAGGAAGACTAACTTACTAAAATTGTTAAATACACTTATCAATTATATGAAAGCTTACTGAATCCACATGTGCATGAGCAGTTCTTGAAATTAGAGTAATTTTAGAAGTATTCTAAATGAAGTTGCTTTAAGGGAGTGAGGCAAGTCACTGTCACGCTCAGTTGGAAATGGTACCCTGAACTGCCAATCCACTAGCTAGAAATCTAAAAGCAGCAGATCCTGCAGGGCAGATCCTACCCTCTGCTGTCCAGAAGAAAAGGTCTACCTCATGCCCTTGTCTTGTCACAACACCCTACACAGAAGATCTATCCCCTGGCAGATGTCAGGAGAAATTTCATCCCCATCCTCAAGCTCTGACCCTACAATGAACTTTCCTTACCTGTATCAAGTCCTCCATCACCAGATGCTGGCTGGGAATGAGATTTTAATGAAGTCTGAGCCCCTCTGTATGACAAACTGTCTTTCAAACTGTTACATGATAAATGTCATTGTCAGTGCTGTGGATTACATTCCTTAAATTACATGACAAAACCAGGCAGCACGGAAGGACGATGGTCATATCTGTCAATATGTGTGTGTACAACTGATTCAACCCTACTGCTTTTTAAAATTTCTTGTTCTGATGGGAAGGACGAGAACCTGAAACTATAACCATCTGTTTGTCTTGCATGACTACAGATATGGGGAGAATACCCCAGGAGACATCAGAACCAATCCATATTTGGGTGGCTGGATAATGTGCATAAAAAGGCCTCTGGTTTAAATCCTTTAGTTTCATGGATGACATACATTGTTTAGACTGCAATTAGACTGGAATTGCACCTCCTACTCCCCTGACTATTCACTCACCAGCATTTGCTGTGGCTGCATTCACATTCATTTTCTACTCCCTCTCTATGGATACTTTTGGCAAGTGAATTTCCTGGCAAGGTTGTTATGGAAGCAGCAAGTTTTAATTTAGCATCAGAGAACACAGACAGGAAGTGTCTTTTAAACTCATAAACACAAACTATGTGCAGCAGAAACTTGCTTTAAAGAGCTACTCCCATTATGCCCTGGACTCAGTAAAGTGCTGAGGAACATACCTGTAAGCATTTTATGAAGTCCCTTTGAGTTCTCTGTTTTAATATTTTCCTGAACTGGAACCTCCATCTGGGGAGAGAAACAATACCTTGCTATAAGTGATGTGCCTAATAAAAATGAATCAGCACAGCTTGCATTTTGATTGCCAATTACTTGCAATTGACTGCTTAGAAAAACTCATGGATCAAGGAAATGCTTAGAAATATTCATTAAAAATATTTGTGAACAATTTCAAGTTTATATCAGAAAGAATACTTATAAACAAGTTCAATTGAATATAGGAAAGAAAACGTAAAATTGTTGCCAAATAAGCCACGAGGTGAGACTTCAGGTGCTTTATTAGTTTCTATTCTATCAGTGATTTACTTAGCCCTTATTGTAAGGCTATACAAACTAAAAATTCACCTTGCTGTTTGAATCCCTAACACTGCAATTAATACCACTGGCTAGTTTTGGAATATGTTACAATAAAATGTTTTATTTGAATGCATCTATATTCACCATCAAAAAACTTCATTAAGTCTCAGTTACAACTACTACTCAGAATTGAAGTTAGGCAGAATGTATCATAAATACTGAAGGAAAAATTAAGCCTATAAAATGCATGGCAAGTAATAGAAAGGGAAGCAAGATAAATATTCAAAGCCATTTCCATTTCATGCACACTTCTGAATAACTATGAGAGTGGAAAGTATCAAAAATGCTAAAACAGCCATTAAAAAATAACTCTGACCCTAAAATCTGGCCCTCAATCAAGCTGAAAGAACATGCTTACTCAGCATCTTTGTTATGAGAGGATATTTAAAAGGTTCAAAGACAGAAACATTCCAGTTACAGTGAAAGATGAGAGGCTTTGCAAACCTAATTCTCATTTGGGTCCTAAAAACCTTCCCCTGCTTTTTGAGAAGCTGGATAAAAGATTAAGCACAAATTAAAAGTTAAATTGCCCAGTTGTTCCACACACCTCTTTTTCAAAAAGCATTTTTGAAGAAATTAAAGCCTTTAAGGTAAAATTTCCTGTTTCATAAGGATTGTTTCAATTCTTTTGATGAAGGATAAGAGGAAATGGAACATCTTCATGGGCCTCCTAAATCTGAAAGATAGGGGCTTTTTTCATGGAAAATTAGTACCACTCTGCTCAGGGATACTGGATGATCTATTAAAAACATTGTCTAAGCAAACAGCTGCTAGAAGTGTGGTTAGTTCAGTGGTGTCTCCATATGAAAGTCACCCCATCAGCTAAACTGGCAGCCTGGGCTTCCCAGCTGCTGTTGCTGACTGAGCAACACTTACGAAACCACCTCACTTGCAACCGGCTGCGAAAATCTTAGCTGACCTTAAGGGTTACTAACAGAGATCAGCCCACCACCTATTCACCGTCGATGGACGGAGGAGAATAATTTGGTAAATGTAGGTATGGGAGTCACTGCTTTGGAAGGGATTTCTCCAATGGATGCATATGAGGGGGTATGTTCAGGTGTCTCTGGGTCAGTCACAGAGTATATGTGAGCGTGGGCAGAAAGATCAACAAATAGGTTTTATTGCTGACTCGGAATCTTTCCGTTGTCTGCTAAATGTAACGGGTCATAGCACATTAAAGTTTCTTGTGCTGCAACCACAGTCAAACTCAAGGCACATTTTACCACAAAAGTCAAAAAGATTTTCACTGCTGCTCCTAGTGACTTTCTAATTGTTGTCTTACAGTCTGGCACCATTTATTCTTCTATTATTATTATTGCTATTGTTATTATTATTTCTTTCCTAAGAATAAAATATCATTTGTATTATGTAGGCGACAAAAACATTAACTTCTTTTAAGGAGGAGAATGAAATTAGGAGGAAGGCGAATTGGATAATGGCTGTATTATTCATAGGAACGCATACCTAATTTATATAGTGCTGCTAGTATGCCATCTAAATTTGCTGGAGCTCCAATTAGACCCATTTAAGTAATGAAAAGAACTGCTCTACTGTGTCTGGTTATTAATTTCATGGTGTGTTTTACATATCAGAAAGTAAAACCATATTCCTAACTTGTATGGTCATTTTATAACAATTAATAGCAAAACTTTCCAAGGTTCAAAAGTCCTTCCAAATGATATTAATTCTAGATCCTATGATCAGATTTCTAAGTACTGGACAGGAGCTTTGGACGAAAATATCACAGAGAGATTAAATCTTTGTGAAAGTATTTAGCTGTCTGTCTGGAGGAGATGGAATTTTTAGTCACATTAACTAGCCCTCGAGACACAGAATTTTCTGCAAAAAATCAAGCCCTGTAAGTGTCCCTATATTGGAAATCCATAAAATCAGGTAACAGCTTTGAAAAACTTGGGCATTTGATACTCTTCAGAAAATACAGAATAACTAGTAAGTAAAAAAAAAATCCCTTCAAGGTTTTGTAACAGTATTTTAAATGAGGTTAGACAATCTCAGTTCAAGACAGCACCACTCATACTGGGAACCAGTTTTGGAGAAGGGGTAAACTGTGTAGTTTTGAAAGACAGTATAAGGAGAGTGAAAAATCGTTAAATGATATTATAAACCAATCTTTGTTTCTGCATTTTAGCCAGCTGAAAGCAAGCAACTCCCACACTTATCACCATGATTAAGGTGCATAAGCCTGTGCAAGGTGGAGTCCAATCTCATCAAGGACACAGAAGGACTGAAAAAAGGACTGCAGAAAGAATGATAAGGAACTCTGCAAGTAACTCTCCATGAAATGAATTACTCTAACCACGTAGGAACTCAAGCAGCTGTTGTTTGTGTTAGGAGTGTTCACACACACCAGCATTTGCAACTCTATTTTCAATCCATTAGTTCTTTGCTAAGTCATATGCAATTAATTCTCCTTTACTTTCTCAGCTTCTTATCCCTAGAACTACCTTTAGCAGGCCATTTCTCCTCTTCCTAGCTAGCAATAGATAAAATAAATCTATTGAGTACAGTTAATGATAACATTTTGGAAAGCTTGAAACTTTCTCTACCGAATATATCACAACAGTAAATGTGACATCCAGCAAGCAGGGGAAGAGAGAAGCTAAAGGCAGAATTGATGCAGTGGGAGGTAGTTATGCAAAGAGTTGGGATCTTGTCATCTGCATGTCTTGTCCATTTGATTCCGCTTAGAAAGCCCAAGTCCTTGTCCTTGCAGGAGGATCACAGGAAAGGGAGGTGATTTGAGGGTCAGTGCTGACACACTGCTTGCCCTTATGTTCCTCAGGGAAATGAAGTCATCACAGGCATATCCCTTCCTCATTGCTTAAGACTTGGTATTCCTGGGCTGCTACTTTTCCTTGGTGGTAATTTCTAGACACTGAAATTGTTAAGCAGCAAGTAAGAGCAACTTTCTTTGAGTTTTGGTGGCTCAGAAGATGACCTTGGTCCTTCACATTCAGTTATCAAAAAGAAATGAGGCAGACCAAAAAAAGGAAAAAACTTCCCTCAAAATATCAGACCACATGTAAAAAGACTGTACAGGTCCACATCTAGATATAAGGAAATTGTGGAGCCAAGAGAGCAAAAATGGATATATGCCATATTTTTCTAGATCTTCTAGTGCATAGAAAGGTTCAAATTGTCAGGTCAGCATTCAGTCTTACCCACTGTCCTCAAAAAAGTGTGCCCTTGCACAAGACACAGATATGTTTCTGGCTTCCTGATTTTAATCCCTTTCCTGTACCTCAAACCCTCCCTGTCGTAAATCATTTAGCTTCATTTTCTCTTGTCCCCTTCAATTACTGCTTGTGTATGCATGCAATTCTCTTATTACTTAGGCAGGGAATTATGGAAAAGGAGCTTTTAAAAATCAGACCCAGTGTTCTCAGGCATCGTCTTCCACCAGCCAGGTCCCACAGCCTCCAGTTTGTTTTTATTGGAGCAAGGGCCACCTCCAAAGTATTGCAGTTCAGCTGTGCCTGGAGGGGGATTGCTCCAGCCCTCCTTTCAGACACCCAGAATGGGAGGCTGATGTAAGCAGCAACATCAGAGATGCACCTCCAAAGAAGGACTTACAGAAAAAAATCCAGCTCCTACTCCACCATGTTCCTCACGCTGCCCATATAGTGCTGCCCCGTGGCTCAGGAAATACCGTACCCAGAACAGACCACGGGCTTTCTATCGAGGTTGCCAGGCCTCAAGACAGAGGCATCTCTGACCTGGTTTTTTTTGGAACCAGTATCTTCACTTTTTTATCCAGAGGGGCTTGACAGAATAATAATTTTAATGAAAATGAGAGGACAGCAGAGCCATCATAGAAGAGCATGGGATGACAAATACAGATACAGCCCATCAAGAATCTGATCATCTTAGAACAAGGTCACATGCCCAAATCTCCCAATTTCTGAATGTGAAGCTGGGACACAGCACCTAAGAAGGGTGATCACGGCCAATACATGAGCTTAAGACAAAAAAATACCTGAAATAATGCCCGGTGCCACAACCATGTGCCAAGAATCTAAACCCCGCTCCCCGTCCACCTAAGACTAATAGGATAAATAGCCTCTGCTGCTCCTTCAACTAGGCTCCGGGCTTGCCAGCAGCATGGCAACGACTGTGACTGCTTCCATCACCAGCTCTGGGCCAATTCACTGTTAGCAAAAGTGCCACTACAGGACAGATGAGAATACAAGCTGAAAAATGTGGTGCTGCAGTCAAGTGGTCACTGCAATTGCAGCTGCCAGAGCAAGCAGGTTTAAAACAACAGTGTCAAGACCACATGGCCATCAGATGCCTTACTGTGTGCACATAGCCATCAGAAACTGCAGTTGGGTACCTTAAAGAATGAATTAACAAGATTCTGCCCATATTGCAATGCCTCCAAGCATTCCTAGTCATTCCCCAGATATTGCTAGCCAAGAGAAATGAAAGGCAGGGATGACTAAAATGTAGAGGGGAAAAAAAAAAGTCTTAGTTATATATTAAATACTGATTAAAACTCAAACTCCAGTAGTACAGGAGTGAAAGTTAAGGTCAGTCAAGCTGTTAAGAAATGTGATTGTCTCACATTTGTGCCAAGAAAACTTTAAACTAAGCAACACTACTTTGTAGAGTATTAAAGAGAGGTCGAGAATCGGATACACATGTTCATCACAAGATGAATGGATTATAAATAGACTTTTAAGACGGCAATAAAATCATTCATTACACTTTTAAAAAGAAAAGATGGAGTGAAAAAAGCAACCAATGTAATAATTGCTATGAATATCCACAGCTGGCAAGCAGCTGGATTTCAAATGGGCTTTCTTTCCCAACTGCCAAGAGCACTTAATTCATTGCTGTGACTGCCTTTGTGAATTATAACTTTTGCAAACACTGTCTATTAGGGTGATATACACAGCCCCTGCACATTCTGTGCACAGCACACTGTATTAATCTGTGGAATAGCAAAACAGAGGGGATGGCTGTGACCTACATCATCAGAGCCATGTATACAAGCACAACATTGACAAAACCTTTCGTCAAAGATAAGCCCACTTCTGGAACAGTTCTTCGGGAAACAGAAGTTGTTTGAAACAAAAGGTGACCTCTAGTAAAATTAAAACCCTGCATCCACAGTTTGGGAAAAAACACCCTATTTGTGAAGTCTGTGTTTCTTCTGCATACAACAGTCATGCACACAAGCCCAAATTCCCACTTGACCTAAGAGAACAGGATTAACTCAAAGCAGCAAAGCCTCAGTGATTAACAGTGGTGTTTTCTCTCCTTGCATTAAATGTGTTTCTACATGTATGGCTGTAAGTATTTGTCAGTGTCTGTAAATGTGAGCGGTACCCGTAATGCATCACCTTCCTTCCTTCCTTAATAGCACAAAATAAGCTCCCTGTATCTGCTGGCAAAGGTCAGTGTTGCAGCAGCAGGTACCACATCCCCAGGAGCCAAGTTCCACTGAGTGTTCTGGATAAGCAACAGAACAGATTGCTTTGGGCATCTCCAGGCCTAAGGGGTCTTCAGAGTCATCTGCCACAAATAACATCACAATAGTGCTGCTGTGGCTGCAGTGCTCTAAGAGTACGGGAGCATGATAAAGTTTGCAATTACAGATCTCAAGATCTATGCCTATACTTTCCAATAAAGCTCCCCTATTCTTTTTCAGCTGTGAAGGATAATAGATTTAGCTGGCCCTGCACTGCATCAGTGCAAAGATTAGAGGAACTCTTGCCGTTCCTTCCAGTCCTAATTTCTGTGAATCTCTGACTTTGAAACCACAACACAGAACACAGCCATAACATTCTGAGATGAGGAGGGTTTAATAAAGCGTAGGATTCAGAGGTTCTAAGGAAGAAGCAGCACAGATCAAAGAATTACACCCTCCTACTACACAAAGTCCCTGTGGGCTGATGCAGGAAAGTTACTGTGGCTGCTGAGATGATAACTGAAGGGCAGGGCAGGCACAGGCTGTGCCTGTATTATTTCATCAGCCACAGCAGGGCTTGGGCATCTGTGTTCCACTGCAAACACCAGTGAGAGCAGCAGCTGCCTTAACAGCTCTATTTTAAAATAGAGCATGTGGACACATTTGTAGTGGGGCAGCATAGTATGGTCAGGAAGGGTGCCAAATTTAAAACTATCTTTGAGGAATAAAAAGTCCCCAAAATAAAAAGGAGTGAGTGAGGCATCTTCTGAAATCAGAGTCTGAGTTCACGTTTTGTCAAGACTGAAAAAATCCTTTTTTTTTGATTGCTGCAAGCTGCCCTAAATGCAGTAATTTTAGGCTTGTCAGTGGAACCTCCTAACTAGCATAATAGTCCACCTGGCTAGAACAATATTAATTTATCATCACTATACTCAACTGGCAATCTTTGCCCCAAACCTACTGAGTGAAATTACTGTCATTTCAATAAAGAATGCCATCCCTGCAGGTATTGCACGCACAGAGACACACACAGATAGAAGCAGACAGTGTAGTCTTCACTGTAGAAGCAGAAGAGCCCTGTAGCATTGCCTGTTACTGCCTGTGGTACTTACATATTCATTAGCACTGTACTAGGGTGCCGTGTAGTCTTTTGCTTTTTCCTTGCAGGACTGTTGCTTGTATCCCCATGCTGCTGCTGAAAGAATTCAAACACAGGCAGGTTGACTTGCTCACGTTCACGTGAGAGCACTGCCTCAGCATGAAGCTAAACCTGCATCTCCTAACTGCAGGCAAGCCTGCTAATGCTGACTGGCTTCCTTCCTTGGTAACGTAAGTGTTTGTGTAAAATTTTGTCACTGAGCTGGGGTGGTGATGGGAATTGCTGCAGTGTTTGCATAAACCTCGGGCTATCACAGTTTCCCTGTCTGGCCATCAATCCATTCTCCTGGATAAGAAATGGTTTAATATCTGTTCTGCAGCAGAGATAAAAGCTCCCAAATAATCAGAATGGAGATGCTTCTGTGAGCGCAAGAACTACTCTGAGCTACCCAGAGAAGAAGGAAACGTTTTCTGTAGAATGCAAGACTCAAGGACTAAGCATTAAAACAGAAAACACAAGTGAATTTAAATTTGTGCAGCATCTCAGAGCTAAGGGGCAGAGGGAACAGGCTCCCAGACAGCATGACCCACTGGAGGCCAGCTAGGAAGCACTAACACCACACTGTTATGGTCACTTCTGGATGCATTGCTTTCCCTCAAGGTTAACTTGGATTTGGTTCACACTCTTCCCAAGCCATGTTCCCCAGAATGTACTCTCAGTCTCACAGGATTCAGACTTCCCGAGTCAGAGGTGCATATATTAGCCCCATACATTTCTCTGATTGTTTCTTTCATAGCCACGTAAACTTTCAGCATTTACATTGAGGCAAGAATTCCATGGGAACCTGAGTAAGACAGTCCATATGATATATGAGCATCATGGCAAGGGGAGGGAGTTTTATTTTTATGTAACCTAATTTGTAGCCTCCTACTTGCAAATAAAGCCTTAAAGATGTTGCCACAAAGGCTAATTCACGAGCTTTAAAAGAACTTATATATTTTCTACAGGGTTTTTTTTGGTTTGTTTTTAGTTTTAGACCCAAATTACTCCAATTTTCCAGTTTCTAGCATGATGCCAGGCAGAGAGCCTTTGTTCCTAATAACGCTTCTTAACTCTGCTGGTTCAGGTTTATACCCTGTGGTATGTGGTAGTAAGAATAGAGAAACCAATTAAAAGCTGAAAATACATCAAAAGCCATATACAGCCACAGGATAGACAGAAATCAACAGAGTCCAACAAATTGTATTTCTACTGTCAGTATTTTCTTCAGTCTTAACTTTATTTGGAGATCTTACTGAAACCCAAGTATGAAACACACTCTGCAACTCTGTAAGACAGATCTGTGTTTCACAATAAATTTTTTTCCTATTAGTCACTAAGTGCTTTGTAATCGACATCATTTTTACAGCATTCCTTTTTTTTAGCCTCAGAAGCTGACCTTACAAGTGAAAAAACACCTGCTCCAGCACTTAAATGACACAAATTTAGGTATTTTTTCTCCATGAATTTGGCATCAAAATGGTTCCCTCTGCTTACATACTACATGTCAGCAAGCAGAAAAGAACAAAAACACATGTATTTTTATGCCTCTTTTATATCCTTTTCACAACTGATTTTTTTAGGGGCTAGGAAATCTAGGAGCCAAGAAAATCAATGTTATGACACAGACCTTTCAACAACAGACAGTTTGAACTCACCCTTCAGGCTCAGACACATTTTTTAATTCCCTCACTGAAGAGAACTCAAGACTGACCATTCCTATGTTAGAAAAGACAGACTGTGATCTTCTGATGCACTGTAAGCTGACAGTGCACATGCATGCAGCAAGGTGTGAGGTACAGGCAAGCAGCTGAGACAGCTGTCTGGTTGCTTTCTTGGGTTTGGGTTTTATTTTAAAGAGAACACAAATGCTCCTCCAGGGCAATTTTAGTCTCAGGGCCTTGCAACAGCAGCTGCCCAAGTCGGGGGTGTGTGAGCTTTTCTCCGGTTGTTTTTTGCTTGTGTGTTTCTTTAATGAAAACAAGCTCATTAGAGCAGCTGATGGAAATTAGCACCATGGCAAGTTCACAGTGGAAAGTGCAAGTCAATAAAGCAAACTCAACCTGACAGGAGAATCAACAAATGATACAGGGAAAGGTATTTTCTCGGCTATAAGAAAGGCAATGCTACATTTGGAGCATTGATAGCACAGCTGTTTTGCCGGTTGATGAGACAGCTAAAGTGTGGTGAAGCTTTTGTTTGGCTGGAAGTTTTAATTCCTTGCTTTCCTGCTGATTCACTACCCTGAAACGCCATCCTCTGCATGGAACCTAAACTGTCAACATGCCATTGAGATGGCTGGTTTATTTGGACAAGCCTCAAACAAGGGGACTCTGGCTGGCTGGAGACTGACCATGGTCCTTCTCTAAACCCTTATCCGTTCTGTTCCTTTAGAAAGGACAAAAACGTCCTAAATAAACACCCTGTATGTAAAATTCTGCTGAAGGAAAGGATGAGCTGTAAGTGAGAGTTATTAGAAGCATTGCTTAATACAGCATTGGAGAGTGTTAATGCATAAGACTTGGGAAGGAGCTTGCACAGAATACAAAGAGAAGCACATGACTGTTCAGAACAGCACCTGGGCATAAATTTAAGGGCACTTCAGCACTGCATAGGTTATAGAGGCTCTCTTCACCTGAGCTTCCCAATAATAGATTATTCCATGCCAGAAAGAAGAGGGACACACTACAAACACTGCCAAGCATTCCACACCTAAACCAGCATATTTAGACTCCCTGAGCTTCCCACACAATCAGTGAAGAAAGATTTCTGCCAAAAAACAACACAGTGTTTACCAAAGTTCCCTTTACGGTCAATGAAGAAAACCTAGTTTGTGCACAAGAAAACTAAACTAGTTGCATGAAACCAACAGGTATGGATCTCCCTCTGCAGCACAACACACAAGTATACACGTCTGGGAAGGCAACAAAAGAGCTCAAATATTTCTGAAAAGCAGGACAGAACATGTAGACATATCAAAGTATGGTGGTACCAGGACTTCCAACTTTTGCCTGCCTTTTCACTGGGTAATATCCCCTCTCTACCTTTCTAGGCAAGATAGAGAAGGCAAAAATGTACAGCTTTGCTCATTTCCAGCTGAAGCACCCAATTCTCTTCTCTGTATCTGTATGCACCTCTAATGGCTGGTATAAAATAAGTAATTGCTAGCCAGTGTTGTACATCCAAGAGAAAGTCCATGGTACCTCCAAGAAAGCTAACTAGGGTGAGATAATCTGCACATCCTTTGAGATTTATAAGGATTGTCTCTAACACATGGTATGAAGAAAAATGTAGATAGGACTGCAGAGAAAACATGTCTTCCCTGTTGCAAGCTTGTCCTTTCTGAATATAGAATCATTAAATATGGATAGCTGAGCCCAGCTTTTATTAAGCAACCTGAAGGACATCTACCTACTATTTTTCAGCATATTTAACCTTTCTTAATACTGCAGATTTGGAAAGGCAAATCATGTTATCACTGTGCTCAGCTACATTCATGTCCTGTCAGAATCAAGATGTAACTATCTTCAACACATACTCAGTTGCTCCACTTGGCTGTATCAGTTACATTTCATCAACTCACACTTCCAAATGTATTTAGGCAGAGACTTTAATCCTCCACATGGACAAGTGGTACCCAAATGGGACACTCAGCTCCTCATTTTGAGGGAAATTAATCACCAAATGAAAACAGAAGTAGTTTCCAAACTCAAGAGGCAGTCCATAATTTGTTGGGATATTGTTCTCACAGGTGCATAAATAAATTAAAAAGACATCAGTTTTGAAGGAGAAAGGTTAAATTTAAACCTGTAGCCCCCAGAGGACTCCTGGAAAGAGACAGGTAATAACATCTAGCAGGTCACACTAGAGCACGGTCACTCTGAGGAGCACTATGTAAGATGCAGAGCAGATGAGACGATCAAGTTGCTGGCCACATCAGTCAGCTGCTTTGTCGGACCCAAACAGTGTAGAACAAAGTCCCCCAAGTCAACAGGCAAAACAAGAGGAAATAAAACTTAGGAGGCAAAAAAATCAAAGTGCCACCTTAAACCTTCTCTTAGTTCCAATTTAAAGCCACTTTTGCAGTACGGGGACTGAAATTACATGGAAACATTAGGTAGACCTTTGATTTAACAAAGAAGGAAGTGAAAGGGAAGACTGGTCTGGAAAAAGTGCATTGCACTGAGGAGGTCTCAGCTATTACCAGAACTTCACTAATGGCAGATACATGATCTCTCCCCCATTCCATTTCCCTTTCTGTTTTTTATCTTCTTCAGTTGATTAGCTAGTAGTTGATTTTTTTCTCTTAAGACTGCCTTTTTTTTTCCTAAATAAACAAAGCAATTTGCACTAGGGTGCCTTGTTTCCTTGCAGACTACAGACCCTACCTTAATACACTGATTATATATTCATATTAATGAGAATCTGTTTTATCTGCCTGTAATCAGTGCACTATGGGCCATGGCCCATGCCTAATGTCACCTACATTGAATTAATAAAGCAGATATACTCGGCTTTCAAAGTAAGAACTTCAAAGGTGAGAAAGTAAAAGCCTGATTTTGTTAATGTAATCAGGAAACTGCGCTAGAAACAAGGGAAACATAAATTATGTAAATCAGTAACTGTTTATTCTGCATTATTAAATGAGAAACTTGCAGATTGCAGAGGTTTCTGGAATCAGCTGGACTGTTACTCAACTGAATATAAGCCGAACAAAGTCCCAGCAGCTTAAGCAGCTGTGTTTTAGGAATCAAAAGACAATTTCAGAATCAAAGGAGAGGAAAATCCTTCCTGCAGTTGGTTCACCTTCTTTTTTCTGCTTAAAAAAACATAATATGAACAAACAGCACAAATTGATAATGACTGACACATGAAGTTTATAAAAACAACCCAGGAACACTCTGAACTGCCTGTGTGTTTTTGATGAGTTGAATAGGGGCATTCCAACAGATGAGATCCATGATCAGAGCAGAGGGTTGCTGGAGATCAACATTACCTGAAAAACCCTATTAAAATTCTACATCATAAATAAAAACTAGACTATTTTCTGAAAACAATGTGACAATGAAGAATTGTTACTTTATATGAAAGAAAATCTCGTCTCCTTATCAGGAGTTAAAAGCCTACTCGCAATGGGCAGATACTCATTTCAGTTTGCCAGTTCAAGCAAGAAATCAATATTTGCCTTATTTTTGGTAAGCAGTTAATCTTCAAACATTGCACTTCTTCAGAGGTTAGTGTGGCAGCCAAGCTGCACCTCAATTTTTAAGGAAGCCAGTGGAAGTTCAGCAGTCCTACTCTGTCTGATTCAGTACTGCAGTTGCAGAGACTTCTTTCCTCAGATGAATCTTTCTTCACTCTTTCTTGATGCCTGCAGGGTGCTTCTTCCAACAATCTTCTGACGTCCACGACTCCTCAAAAGATATTCATCCAAGCACAAAGCCCTCAGTTTTTCAGCAATTCCTACAGAGGGGTCCACAAGATTCTCTGAGCATCATGTGAGTGACTGTCAGCCTGTGGCCTTTGGCTCATATACCAGCATTTTGGGGTGTGGTCTGTTCTTTCCTTCATGGAAGCTTACTATCCCTGCTTTGCCTGGAAGCCACTGAAGCCGTTGCAGTCTCCTAGGGAGGGAGATCTGGGACACCTGATACCAATTCTCAAGCATTGGCTTTACTGCCAGACAGAGACACGCCCTCCTGGTTTCACAGAAACCTGCTGGCTTTCCTTCATTGCACACTCTTGCTTGCACACTCAAGGTTAAACACCTTGCAAAGTGTGTGGTTGCTCAGAACAGCAGATATTTTTATTTGACTTTTCCTCTTCTGTACCTTGTGGCATTTTCTGTTGTCTGTTGTCTGCATTACGTATGTGTTTTTGAACCAGGGAAGATCCACAGGGATAGAGGTTTCTGGCAGTGCTCACACATTTTCTTATTGTTTTATAGAGGTACATGGGTTTTGGCAGGGCCAGAATGTACCTGAACTTTTTAAAATGTCATGTCTAAAGGCACCATATTTGAGGATATGATTTATATGCAAGTGTCCTAATAGGAGTCCACAATGTGGGCAGCTTCTGTTATTCTGTCCTCTCTCTTAACATCTGCCAACTTTTCAAATGCATTCAGAAAACAGAAATAACTACATTTCGCACAAAAATCCATTACAGCCTCCTCCTGCCTGTGAGAGTGTAGTAAACTTAGCAGAATTCAATTAAAGTTTATAGTGCACTTTACAAGGAGGGCAATTTTGATGTAATCATAGACAAAATCTGATAGGAAGGTTGTCATAATGGCATCAAAGTGTGCAGAGACAACACAGCTAAAGGAGGGTCTTTGCTGTGCATTCCATATCTAAAATACATTTCAAGCTACCCCTGAAGGCCTCTGCTTTGGCCTGTTACCCAGATAAAGCCAACCTGGACAGCAGGAGAAAATATTCTACCCAGACTCTGGTGTTTTAGGTGCTTTGTCATAAACAAAAAGAAATCAAAAACAGAATTTCATTTTAGATTTTCCCATAAGATTCTCTGAATGAACATCACAATTCTGATGTTAAAGATTTTAGTTAAAGGACTATAAGTTAAAATCTAACAATTCCCTACCATTTGTACTAAATCTCATTAAAAATATAAGGCTGCCCTTTGTCCTCCCTACTACCTCCTGGATTCTGGCTTCCTACAGTCACTGCCAGAGGAGATAAGAAGCTTCCCTGGACATTTTTTTCCTCTGCATCAACATGTAAAATATCTGTTCAGGTCTTTGCAGATTCAGGGACAGCAAGATCACAGCCACGTGCAAATGATATACACAATTAAACACGACCTTCCAAGAGAGGCTAAAACACCATGGTGATTTACTGATTATTATCAAAAGCAAAAGGTCAGAAATAGGTGGGATTTTTTTTCCAAAAACACAAGGGCAAAATATAGATGGATTTCAAAGAATGCCAGTTGCTAGTGATGTTGCATCCCCTGATAATCTTGCCTCACCACATGAGGAGTGTTTGGGACTGAAGGTCCACGGCTAAAACACATACGTACCTATAAAGACGTGTAAGAGCTGTGCACCTGCAGAATGATTTCCCACAGGATTTTTACTTATGCTTTAACTTGGTTTCAGCTTCCCAGTGTGACATAAATGTTACCAAGGTCCTCTGCGCAAGGAGATCAAACACATGCCTGTTATGGCAGACAGAAGATAGCCCTGGAGAAACACCCAGAGCACCCCAAACGAGCAAGAAGAGCACCATGGGCTCATGCCCCAGTCTGTGTGCTGTTGGCTATGAGAGCTCTTGGCCAGTTTATCTACGTGTTACATCAGCATAGCAGAGTTCAAATTTTTCTAGAAACCTTTAAACTATTCAATTATCTTTTGGGGAGGACAGCAGAGGGACCGAGAAGATGGAATTTTTTTTTTTCATAAAATCATGAAATGATTTTGGTTGGAAAGGGACCTTTAAAGGTCATCTAGTCCAACCCACCTGCAGTAGGCAGGGACATCTTCAACCAGATCGGTTTTTTAGGAGACCTGTCCAGCCTGACCTTGAATGCTTCCAGGGATGAGGCATCTACAATCTCTCTGAGCAACCTGCTCCTGTGTTTTAGCACACACATCATAAAAAATTACTTCCTTGTAGCTAATCTAAATCTACCTCCTAGTCTACACTATTACCCCATGTCTCATTGCAACAGGTTCTTCTAAAAAGTTTGTCTCTGTTTTTCTTACAAGCCCCCTTTAGGTACTGGAAGGCTGCTATGAGGTGTTCCCAGAGCCTTCTTTTCTCCAGGCTGAACAACTGCAACCCTCAGCCTGTCTGCAGAGGAGAGATGCTCTAGCCCTGTGACCACATTTGTGGCCCTGCTCTGGACCTGCTCCAAGAGGTCACATCTTTCTTGTACTGAGTACCCCAGAGCAGGATGCAGCACTCCAGGTGGGGTAGAGGGGCAGAATCCCCTTCCTCAGCCTGCTGACGACGCTGCTTTTGATGCAACCCAAGACATGATATCCACTGAATAGGATATACATCAAATCTCTCCAGTTGAGAGAGAAGGTTGATAATATTCTATTTCTTGCCCTCAGTTTCTGAAGCAGCAAGAATTTATAAGGATTTGTTTATAAGTATCAGAGAGACTATGCAGCCCATCTGTTCAGAAGAGAAATGTAATACACTGGGTCAGGCCAAAGGTCTGTCTGAGGCAGTAGCCTCTCACAACTACCAAAAGCAGATGCCTAGGTAAAAGAGTAAGAACAGATCAGTCATATTTGGTACTTCCCCGCATTGAGAAACCTCCCCAGGACTCTGGGGAACCACTTGTCTCCTGCATGAAATCATCCAGTCTTCCACAGAAACCATGACATTTTTAGTATTCATAACATCCTGTTACAAAGGATTGTAGGATATAATTAAACCTCACATGAAAACTACATTTCTGTCTTTAGAACCTGGACCATAGGTTCTTGCAGTGAAGCTGACTGTACTTAATTGAGCCCTGTGACCTTTCCCATACAACTCAGTGCTGTTACCCACCATCATACTGCCAACAACACCTTGTCGGGCCCTGGCCGTTCTCTGAAACTCTTCCAAGTTGCATCATGTTCTTTTTGAGATGCAGGGACCAGAACCACACAGAGTTTTTAAAATGCAAGCCACAGCTTTGTACAGTACCATGATTTTGTTTTCCTTTCTATTCTACTTTAAATAATGCCAGTGCTGCTCGTCTCTTTGACTTCTGAGCTGCTGTGTTCAGGGAACTCTGCCATAAGCTCAGATCTGCCTCCCAGGAACTTAATGGCCAGCCCAGAACCCATCATATAATATATGAAACTATGGTTGTTTCCTCTCCATGCATCACTTAACATTTATCTGTGTTTAATTTGATCTGCCCATCTACTGCCCAGCCACTGAGCCTCATAAGGTCCTTCCATAAATTTCAGTCAGCCTTCATTTTTACTATTGTGAATAATGTTTATTGATAGCACTAAATCATGTGCTTAATAACAGTTCTCCCCTTTTCCATTTCATTTATGAATATATTGAGAATGAATAGATGAATATGAATGAGTATCAGCACTGATCCCAGCACAAACCTTTTGGAACTCCACTGGCAAATTTTTACTACTGTGGAAACAGATCACAGAGTCCTATTTCCTTTTTATACATTTAAAAGTTCCCTTTGTGTTGCTAAATTAATGGTCATGTATGTAAGCCTCACATGCCATAACTGCTCTGTTTTCTTAAAAGACTTCTGGTTTGAGATCTTGTTGAAATGACTACAGACATCATTTCACCCCACCTTCAAGTGGGGAAAAATTTAACTGTGAATTTTACCTTAGCTGTGCAGCTGGTTCGAGGCTTTTTAGGTTGTTTTCTGACAACCAGTTAGATCGAAGAAAATATTTTCAAACTCATCAAATAGAAATTTTACTTTACTTAAACCTCTCAAGGAATTTTTTTAAAAATAAATCAAATCCACAAAGTCATAAACTGACATCTTGCTTCACACCCAAAATTAACCAAAATAAGGCTGAGGCTGTCTGCAACTTCAGCAAAGACTTCTCTTTTGTCTTATATGCACAAAACTGTTGCTTGCTTACTGTACTGGGCTTCAAAATATTTCAAAGTGCAGCACAGAGTTGGATGTTGCGCAGTAAAACAAAAGCCAGGCTCAATAGAGGCATTTATCTCATGGGGAGTTAAAAGAAGATTCCCATTTATCCAAACATTTCAGTGAGGCAGAAATTTACATTGACCAAGGCACAAAAGACCAATAATCAGTCTGACTCTCCTCCTCCTCTCCCACATCAGGATCAATGCCAACAGAGCTAGAGCAGATAGAGCTCCAGCTGTGTTAAATGTCTAGGGTTATGGAGATTTTCCTCACAATCCAGGATTTAGAGTCATGATGCTCGACCTCCTCCTGATGCCTAATTGTTGTGTGCAGTTCACACAGAAAACACGTTATCTTCCATGCTCACATGACAGCATTCATCTCTGCATGACACCAAACAGCTAAACAGTGTGGGAAGGCTGACATCCCCCTCCACTCCCACGTGTCTGGATCCATCTCAAACTGAAGTGTCTCAGCCTCAGCGACAACAGCACTCAAATTGCTTGGGGTTGAAGGGGGTTTTATGCAACCTGGTCGAGTGGAATCTTTCCCTGCCCATGGCAGGAGGGTTGGAACTACATGACGTTTAAGGTCTCTTCCATCCCTAACCATTCTCTGATTCTGTGAGATGATAACAAACACCTATTTAATATCAAATTTGAAGGAAAACCTGAAGAATCTCCATGCTGTAAGCAGCAGCAGCAGCAGGAAAGATGGCTGTGACAGTAAGAGCAGTCCAGTGCAGTGTGGTTTCTGCCTGCAGCGACACTGAAAGAGACATCAGAGAATGATCAGGGTGATTTTATGAAAGGTGGATGCCAGGATGCTCCTGCACTCATGAGCAAGATCACAAATTTCCCTGTACATTCTGTCCTGAGGCGCATACCAGCTACCAAGACTGTAAGTTTGGGGTCTGCATTTTCTGGTTGTGCCAACTGAACCCTATTGCAAAGGATGGTGTATCAAGCTACAGCCAGTAAAAAAGTATGCAAACCTCGAGTTTTACCAATTTCAACACAAAACAGCTTTCCTTTTTATTGCCCTTCATCACGAAGTCAAAAAGAAATACAAATAAGTTTAAAAAATTGCGCTTGAGATGGGGCTTCAATATGTGGGATATGTGGGGCTTCAATTTCGTAACCAAAATCTGAAAAAAATGCTGATTGAAATTCCCCTGCACTTGCTTACTCTAAGAAAATTGGGTTCGATTGTCCTCTCGCTGACACGGCTCTGAAGTGTCAAGTAACTCTATTAAAGCCAATGGAGCTGTACTTAAATACATCCTCTGGGAACAAATTAGATCTGTGATTTTCATAGCGTGCAAATTTCCAATCTACTTCTACATGATTAATCATATTTTTAATATCTGCAGATAATTTTTTTCTTCCCAGACTAACCATCGTTGCACTGGCCGTTGCTACCCTTTCACAAACACCTTTCAGACAAGTTTTACACCTACACTGCATCAGCGTGGGAGGTGAGATATCACAGGCTCCATAGAATAGAAGTTCCTGAATCTTTAAACTCTGAAAATCTTACACTGAAAAAATCAAGTATTAAATTAATGAAAAGTAGCAGCAGCTCTCCTAAGGTTCTTTTCCAGCCCGTCACTGTCAGATTTTTAATATATTAGAAGGAAAACCAGAAAATTTCAAGGCAAGCATCAAAACTGCGATTAAGAGGAAATGCTTTGGTTATTTATAGCTGGCTATTCCCATTTAGTAACCTATACTAATTTACTTTTTATTACATCAACCTCTTTTTTGTTAGGAAAGAAAAAACAAACTTAAACTTGGCATTAATGCTATCAGATACTGGGGAGGCGAATAGCAATAATAACTGCCTCTCTGAAGATGGAAATAATATTCAACACAGCCATGCAAATACATTTAGCAAATTAAAGATTACTGGCTACCTTCAGCACAGCAAGTGCCTATACTTAGTTGTCATTATGTGCTTATCTTGTGCAATCTTGGTAAAGCATTGAAGAAAGCTTTGTTTTGATTAGAAAAACACTCTTTTAAAGTTTGCATAATCTAGCACTATAGATTGCACCAGTCCCTTGAAAAATATTCGAGCTCAAACCACAAAATCCATAATTTTTTTTTATTTTTCCCCTAAAAGAAATAACTACACTGTAATTCCTTCCCTCTCCATTTATATTCTTTCTCCCATCAGACAGCTAACAGCTACACCTGTCCTTTAGGAAAGAATAAAAGCAGAAGACTGTCTCAGATTATCTTCATACACCTTTCCCCTTATTTCCCCCCTCTCTCCAAGAGCAGCATAAGAAAAAGAAATATGCCTGAGATTAATTCTTATCACCAACCCTGCAGGGCTCTCATTTTAGGAGTTCCTGAAGCTATTTCTCCTAGCTCTTCCACCTGCAGACTCTGGAGGTGGCTATAAGGAAAAGGAAAAAAAGCCAAAGGCTTATTCACCAAACAGCAATTAAATATGAAGTGGCAGTGCCTGCCTTTACTTGCAGCACCTGGCAGCAAAAGCTGAGACTGCAGCAGGACAGAGGTTTGCTTTCCAGCTCCTAATTGCTCTCTACAAGCCTTCCAGAGAGTGACAGAAGACTGAACAGTAGCTGGTACCTAAAGCCCTGCTTTCTAGCTGTATATGTCTGTCTCTTGGCTCTCTCCTCCTTCTCCCCTCCTCTGGTTCTTGCTGTCCATGGCTTTCCCTGCTCATGCAGCAAATCCTCTCCCACAGCCAGGCTAGAGCAGGCACTGATGCCCTTCCATGGACTGCTGGGCTTTATCAGCCCCTCTCCAGGCCTGGGATCATCACATGTGCTCAGGGAACCTCAGCAGGAGTCTGGAGGTCCTTTTGCTGAAGGCAACCCCCACCCTGATACATCTGTCACAACCATGCTTTCCATAGCTGCCCTAATCCTTCGCCACTAGAGCCTGTCTGTAGGCCTGTGTTTGTGTCCCAGGCGAAGCAGGTGAGAGCAGATACGTCTTGCACACCTTTTCCCAAGCATCAGGACATGCAGCTCCAACACATTTAAAAATAGCCCAAAAACTTAAATCCCTTATTAACACCATTTGACTTCAAGAGCAAAAACCAAGAAAAATCCGTAAGTCAGAACCAAAGGAAGCCAGGCAGTGTTCAAACAGAGATCCTGTGGACTGATGTCACAGCACTTCACCCAGTCCTAGACAGCACTTCTCCTACCTCCCAACACCACAAGGCTCTCAGCCCTACTGGGCACAGAAAAATCTTCTTACTGGCTGCTGCTGTGAGCCCACATGGGCTAAATGCTCTGCAATAGTAATGGTTGTGAGGAGGAGCAAGAGGTTCCCACTTCACTCTTGGAACAGGTTAAAGGAGTCTGAGGTTTCATTTCCTCATCAGCAAACTCCTGAGAGTTATATACTGCAGAGGAAGAGTAAATGAAATGGTTAATTTTGGAATAAACAGACCCAAAATGAGGAATTGAGTCTATCTGTGCTGGGCACGTCTGTTGAGAAGGGAAGACAGGGCTGAGGGAGGGCAGAGGGGAGAGAGGGGACTGCACAGGTCTCATTCATTAGCATCCGTGCTTCTCCACCTGTCCATTAAGCAAGACTGCCTGTTATTCCTTGGGAATATTCCGAAACCCACTTTGGATGCATCTGAGAGGAAGCAGGCAGTAAAGGAAGACAGAAATCCAAGCAATAGTTGGGCATGGGAACAAGACTAAACCACAACTGGGAAGCTCCAATGGAAATTTTCCTGCAAACAGATCTAGGTGTCAGCCCTCCTCAGGTACCAAAACATCAGGTTCAGGTCAAGTACACAAATAACAGCAGCTCTCCAGAGACATTTCTCTCAGCAGCAAGATGAATTTCCAGTTGCTGTCATTACTTTGCTACTACTTCTGAGCAGGACAGTCAGGTTTTAAACCAACTCTGGCTCCTAATCAGAGGCAAAAAACCTACCATGTGAAACAATTATATTTCACTTTGAGAGTGCATATTTTGTTCAGCATTACCAGAACTGGAAAATCAAGATTGAAAGTTATCTTAAATAAAGTCTATGCCAAAGTATTTTTACATTTTCCATAGATTCAAAAACATATGGATGGCTCTTCAGAAAGGTTAAATGAATAGGGGAGTTTGAAACACCTCAAATTTCTTCCATTTCATCTCATCTCCTTTATCATCATTTCTGCAATGACTCCAGAATCCCCCTGACATTCAGAAAGTGCTCAAAAGGGCAAGAAATGTTTTAAGACATCACTCCTTGAAAATCAATTGAAACCAAGTGAACAAATGCCTTGTTTTAGCTTGGATAGTTGCTCAGAAATGTTCCTGGTCACAACTCTACTTACAGATTTGTAATTCAGTGCATTCCCAAGAATGAGCATAAGCAGCTAGTGAAATGAGATTACTCAGGCTCACATCTCTGCTTTTCATTCCAGTGGTATCACTTGGCCACGAGCCCTAGGATGGATGTGACAGCCCACATTCGGCAAAATAATCCAGGCCTGCAGATGATCTGAAGGACCAGATCCTCTGAAATTCTTTAGCCAGAAGATGCTATCGCTACACCACCTTGATTTCCTGTGCAATTTCTTGTGCTACCCTTGTGCTACCTCAGATACTTCAGAGAAGCAGAATACCCCAGTATCTCCTTCTTGAGAGAACTTAAATACAGTTCAGCTTCTAAATAAAATCCCCCATGTTACTTAGTAGAAACAAATGTGGTGAAGAGAAAGGAAGGGGCAAAAAAAAAAAAGAAGAAAAAGCTACACAAAACCTACCACTGCAAAAGAATGGCAACAGAGATGTGGTCACTTACAGGAAGGCAGGAAAACATATGCAACCATTTCAGATTGCAAAAAAATGTGTTCTTGTTTCACATATTATATTTAAAATTAAAGAAAAGACTGAATGCAGCTTATGGAGTTTAACAATTTGAGGTAACAGCTAAACAAAGAAAAATCACATGCATCCATAGTCAATTCATTAAAATAAGCTATTACAGCCAAGCATTTCCTAATCAGATAATTAGTAGCCTCTAATGCAATTAAGTTTACACAGCCGGCTAGCATAATTAAAAGACACTACTGAAACAGAACCATTAACACAGAGTAAGTGTCTTTTGTCTGATTTTTATTTTTCTTTTGAAAGCTCTAGCCAAAATTGAATGTCCAAGGGAAACATGTAGATTCCATTTAAATGCTCGATGCATTTCCACGGGAGATCAGAGGTTATTCTCAGAGTGGAAAGCGAAAATATTCAGCCAAATGATACAGGAATATTTTAAAACTTTATTATAATTATGCTGTTCTACAGTTTTGTCGGGGCTGTTGGCTGAATTTACCATCTAACTCTCTGCTCTCCAAAGAGTTGGCATCTGCTCTTAGCTCCCGCACCAGGGAAAGGCTCACAGTGCTAGGAGGCAGCCCAGGGAGATTTTGTGGAGCAGCTCCTTGAGATGTGGGACCTGCAAGCACAGGGGCTGCATGTAGCTAGACAGCACACATCGTGGGCATCACCTGAGTGCTAAAATTTACCAGCAACAATCTCCCCACAATAACAGCACACAGGAGAAAGCAGGCAGCTTCTGCCAGTTGGACTCGTGGAATACCCCTTTACTCAATATCTGATTTGAGAAGCTCTAATGGGTTCTACAAGAAACAGGGAATTCTGCACACAGCGTTAGGGCAGATTAAAATTTCAGGTCCCACAGTTTCATGTTCCTGGCTCGGTCACATTCCCACTGCTTCCACTCTAGTGGATCCTTGCAAATACAATCCACTGCTTTCCACTGCCCCCCTCAGCCTGGGCTGCAGTCAGATTCAGAAGCACAGTTGGCTCTTGGTTTAGTGATTAGTCCTGGATTATATTTCTCTTTCTGTACAGGGAGAGGATCTGTATTTTAAGGCTTGTGTTCCTCTCAGAGGTTGTTTTCTGGTGCATCAGGACAACCCACTTACCTGTGACTGAGAAAATGAAGAGAAAGCCTCTCAAAAAAGCAAACATGAAAGCCTGTATATTCTACAGAAAGTTTTCTTTGAGAGTCAAATCCTGCAAGATCTGCAGGCAAACTGAATATTTGTATTCAAGTCTACAATGGCAGGTCAACAAATAATCTCAACCTCCTTCACAAAATAGAATTTTTATTTTTTTTAAAAGAAGAGTCTATACCTGAACCTAAACTCATTTGCCTACATCTGGACAGCTAGTAAACCAAAGATTTGGGGGGATGGATTCCATCCTACCTACTAATGTTGTCAGAGAGTAATCTGACCCATCTTGCAAACCTTCTGCCCAGAACCTCTCTGGAGATAGGCTTGTAAATTGCAATAATCTCTGCTGAACACCAAGCCTGGAATAGACGCCACACTTGCTGGGGTGGCTCTTAGGTGACTTGCACACTCTGCTCCAACACAGCAGGAGGTGAAGACTGAATTAGGGCAGCTGGACAGAAACACCCTTGCTGCGGAAGAACATCCGTAAATTTGTACAGGTATCTCTGCACTGTGACAAATAAGCATGATTTTCCTCTTGACTCTTTGTGAAAAATATTAACATAGTCTTTACACTGTAGAACTATGGAGATTTATTTACATTCTCCTGGAGCTGAATCAGGCCCAGCTGCCACCCATGATAGTGCAATTTAAAGCTGTGGAATGCTGTGCAATGCAAAAGGAAATAAAACGGACCTTGATAAAAATGGAGTGTTTAAAAGGAACCACAACAGCTGTGAAGGTCATTGGAACAAGGCAAACCCGGGAGTAATCACTTTTTTATCATTTTTAAGTCACTCAAACCCAAATGAAGTAGACCTGGGCCAGACTAATGGATAATACCATATTTTGTGTCTGTTTTGTCACTCGTGTAGCCAAAGCACTCAAAAGAAAAGATTTCCACCAAGGAAACATTTGCATGGGATTCACAGCAAGAGGTGGGACCAGACTTAAAGGGACACCAACACCTGCAATGATTTAAATTTAGACCAAAATAAAACAGATTAAGCCACACAAGGTGGTACTCAATAGCTTTCACATAGCTTTTCTTGTAGGGTGCTCAAAAAGCTGAAGGATCAAAAGAACAAGGTAGGTCTTGTGAACTCTGACACATACAAAGACCTTATTTAAAAGGCTATCTAGATGGAGGAGCTCTCAGAAGTCACTAAACTTGGCTCTCTTTCCTTCCCCATAAAAATCTAGCTAGACTTGGGAAACCTCAATGACACCAGGACAATCCTGTTTTTCACTGGGAGAAAATATAAGTACTACTTACATTTTTTCTACAATACTGAGGCCTTATGAATGGTGGGAAATGAGCTTAATGACGTGAAACAACCACCCAAATATTTTTGCATATCATGTTTCCTCTGATTAATACAGGAGACATACAAATCAAGAGCAAAGCTCCTCTGATTAGTAGCAAGGACAGCATCCTCCCATCAGCCCTGCTGTCACTTACCATGTGTTCTGGTGCTGAGTGTGGAGAAAGGAATCACTCCCCTTACAACAGCTGGCATTGTTCTTGCTAGAAAGGGCTGGTTTAGGGACCTGCATCTGAGAATAGCCTCGGAGGCCAGGTGGCTTTATGGCCTTCCTTTTGTGGGGCTGGTACACTTCAGAGAAAAAAAACAACCAACCAAAAAAACCACCCCCCGAGTGACATAACTGCTGGGTTAGTTAAAAGCAGCAGGACCCTAATGAGATTTAATTTCATTCGCTTTGTTCTGGCTTCATCAGCAAGTGTATAGAAGGATGGCAAAAAGCCAACAACTTTTCAAGCTGTGTACCTGTCTGTAAATCTTATTCTTCTCTCCAGGAGCAGGCCTCTACTCCTAAGACAACTTTCTGTCCTCGTGCTCTATTAGGACTGATTTGTTGGACAACAGGAGCGGCAGGGAGCCTAATCCAGCCTGCTTTGCAGCCTCCTAGCTCTTTTGGAGATTAGCACAACAGGGAGCCAATAGAGCCAGAGTTCTTGCTGACATCCCTTCTACCTGCTTTCTCAGACTAGAGAATCCCCTCACCATCATCTCTCCAGCCCACTTGATTTTAACTCTTCAAGCTGTCTATTTAGGATCTATCTTGGGGTGTGGAAGGGACAAAACACCACTACTGCCTTCTTTTAGTCCTGTTGTATGTTAGCGCCATCCTTCCTGCAAGCAGTTGAATCATGATTCAGGTGGGCATTCCTCTGCTGGAAGGAAATTGGAGTTGTCAGAACTACCAAGTCTCAGGAAGCCAACAGGGCTAATTAAAATGAGCAAGGGCCACAATCTGCATTATTTCTTTATCTGTGGAATTTTTTCCTAGGCTTCTTCACCTGAAACTGTGATGGTTTGAAAGAATGTGCAGATCACATCTGGCCCAGTGAATAATAGAGATCTTCAGTGCCTGTACCAAACCCTCAGCTCTACAGGAGCTGACGCACATCTTACGGAAAAGAGCCAAACTCAATTCAAAGATTACATGAAAAGATTCCAGGGGAAAAATAAAAGCCGCTAAGAAGGCGAGAAGGAACAGCTGTCCCCTACCTAAGGGGAATGTTTGCTTTCTTCCTGTTTCCCTCTGCCTGCAAAGAGAATGCAAGGGATTTTTAAGCTGTTTCCTGGCTTTCACCTATCTTTCCATTGACCTCCTCAGGACCAACCAGAGGGCAGAGCAGACCTTCCATTATCCCTTAACACAGTGATTTTCTAAACCATTATTTCCCAGATGGGTTTCCTCATTTTGCAGCCTGATGCACATGGCAAGGGTTTTACACTTTTCCATGCTGCTGGAGCAGTGGCATTTACTTCTGCTTTCCAATTACCTCTTTCTGCTAAGCAGCATTCTCCAAGCCTTAAACAGTATAACCTTCACCGAATAAAGAGCACTTTGAAGTCCAGCTCCTGATTTCTCCCAAGCATACAGCAACTAATGCTGCTAGCAGAGTTCTGATATTGATCTTCTGCCTCTAGCTAAATCTGTGAATTAGAGACTACAAACTCAAGATTTTAATGGGTGGAAATAATTCCTCTGCATTTTTGTGCTTGTTTTCTTATCTTTTCTCCTATCTAACAAAGCATCTGACAAGGAATTTTTTAAAGTATTTCTTGCTTCATCTCAGCATGTGGCAAACTTTGAAGAAACAGCTGAAGTTTCATGTGAGAAAATGTGAGCAATGTTTCAAACACATATTGTGTCAAAACCTTCCTCTGTCTCAGTAAACCTAGGCTAAGGCACTCAATGCAAATCATCTCTCAAGCTGCTGAAAGAACTTTAATATGTTGACTGCAGTGCAGGCTTCCTCAGATTTGTAAATACAGATTTGTTATGCTTTGTTTTACTGCGTGCTTCAGAGAGAGCGTGCCCACACACCTGCCAAATAAATACTACTGCTCCCTCTCTTCCAAACATTGAGAGATTAAAATTAATTTTGTTTCACCCAAAAGGATCACATAAGCCTGCATGACTGATTACCCTCTGCACATTCAAATCCTTTTTATATTTATATTCAAATAAAAATAAAATAAGTAGCTCTAAAATCTCCTGGAAGCAGGAACTTTTACCTATAGGGAGATTTTGCTGCTTCATCTCTCCCCATCAGGTTGGGGATCATAAAGTTCCTGAGCATAAGTAGCTCTTTTGTTCTGACAAGACTTTTTGACAAATCCAATCATATTCACAGGAGTGTGTGTGACCCACAACACTCACAGGAAACAGTTCTCAGGTCAGACACAGGGAAAAGCTACAAGAGCAAGCAGGCAAGGTTAGGAGAAAAACAGAGACTCAGCTTTGCTGTGTGTTTTAAGGTTGAACTGGACCCAGCAAAGAGTTAAATCTAATTTTTAAGCCCCAACCAGGCTTCCTTTACAGCAGACTGGGAGAATGTGCTGCATTATAAACAAACTTCGGCAGCAAGCCCTGAGCCCCTGCAGGCTGCCCTCCTAATAACAAGTAGTCTGCGAACTTCCCAGCCTGCTTTCCTGCAGCGTGCTCCCATCCAGATCCTCCAGTGCCTAATTAAAGTAGCTGGGCTCCTGCTGCCCTCTTTTCCACTGTGGAGGCATCAATTTGGATGTCATTCTCCTCCACCACATCACGAGCTCTCAGTTATGTTCCAGGAACATTTCATTTTCCAATCCCTGCCCTTCAGCTAACTTTGGTTCTAAGTGGCAAGCAAATTCAAAGGCTGCTGAGGGAGCAGGGAGTCAAACAGCCTGTCCAGCCACATGAGCCCCATATCTTTGGGAAACTGCTCGTAAGCATGGCTCAGGGACCTGCCACTATTCAGAATGGAGACTTGCCTTCCCTCATCCTGCCTACACCCTTCGACAGACCCGTCACCTTCTGCTCTCACCACAGTTGTGGCCCTGCTGTGCTCCCAGTGTTTCTCCAGGTTTGCTGACAGGCAGGGAGCAGGCAGGCCCACACCTGCTCATGGTACCAGGCTCTGAATGAACCATTTTAGCAAGGATGGCCTTGCATTGCATAGGCCTTACAGGAGCAGATGGACACGTGCTGTGATGTGGGCAGCAGCTGGTAAGGTATCATGGGTTGCCCCAAGAAACATTTATTTCTTTTTGAAACCAATCTAGTCTGTTTTAATACCTTTAGTCTGAGTTGGAGAAAGCAGTCAGTGCCACCATGTCCCCTCCACCTCCTGGATGACACTACAGCTGGCCAGTTACTGAGGGCTGGATCTCACAGTGACAACAAAATGATACCAGTGCTTTGGGGAAATGGTGTGGCTCATAATTTTTCAGAAGGGAATAGACCTTGTTAATCACCTACACCTTCCTGCACGAAACTGCACGAAACTGCGTGTGCAGAAGTCATCTTAAAGCATTTTCAAACTGAAGAGTTCATAGTTTTGCAGCCTCTTTTTCACAGAAGTGCTCTTTCTGGGCCCACAATTTAAGGTTTGCAGTTTCCAAGAGAAAGCTTAAACACTATTTTTTCAAGCTTTTCCCTGTGTGGCAAATTCTCCTCTCCCCACTAAGCCTGAAAATTTACCTGTAGGTATCTGAATAATCAGAGGAATGAAAGCTACTGCACATACTCAGGTTGAAATCTTACTCCAGTCTGGATGGGAAAATATAGCTACAAGCCTCAGAGTAGATTCCTTTGGCAGTTTCTGGATTAGAGTTATTAAATTATGACTTAGGGTCTCAACCTAATGAATTGTTGTGATACAGTTAAAAGGGTGTTTTGCAATGGTATAACTTCATATCCCAAAACATGCCAACAAATTGACAACTGCTATGCCACAGCAAAGACTAACAGGAGATTATCAATTTGACTTCCTTTGTCCTTTCCCCTGGTGGGGGGGATTCCACATACCCCCGTGTGGTATCCATCCAATAAGTAAACAAACAGTAGCACAAAGGGATTTGATTGAGCTACCTGTAATTGGGAGGATGTGCCTCTAACCCTGTGGCTCAGTGCTTGTCTAGCTGCCTTAATTGCAGCCGGCAGAAAAACTCCCTTTGATTTTAATGGGAACTAGCATGACACTGATGCTGTACAAATCTCCTCCTAGATCTTGTAATATAGTGACTGCAAATCATCTAAAATCTGTGGATCCAGTATGAGAGAAACGGCACTACATAAAGCAGCCTTTTATTACATATGTTTACAATACCAAATACAAAGTATTAGTATTATGTTTTCAGTCCGGGAGTTTCTGTTAACCTAAGTTATATGACACAAAATCATTATTTAGAAATCACACAGCAATTTGACACAGCTAGGAGGGGGCCCAGTGTCCGCCTAATGGTCTCAAACAGCATGAACGAGAATTGATGAATAGGAATCGTTAGCTTATTATTTACACAGCATTTCTCAGAACACCAAGGAACTCTACCAACTAAATGAAGACAGCAAACTGTAACACAAAGAAAGGAAAAATAACGAGTTTTAAAAGGACATTTAAATTATTCACAGAAATCTCAATCCTGCTGCCTGCAGAGAACACCAATTACTGCTGGTTTGCATGCACATAGCACACCCATTCCTGTCCTGAAACAAAACATGGCTCCCTCAGACTCTGCCATGTTCCTCAGTTAATGCTTTACTGTGCAACACCCCAGTATGTCTTCAAAATTATGGGCACACTGAATTGCATTGCCACATCAGAATTCAGGCTCCAAGGAGAGATTTGCCTCACACAACTGTTTCAATGCTCAGAAAGAAAAAACATTCAGAAGAAGCAAGCTGTGTCAATGATTTTAAGTAAAAGTTTTAAAAAGTAAAAATCTCTTTTAGCATAATATGTTCTCCCCAAAATGAGACAGAGATATCTGAAATCAGAAAGAGTCACAACATTATCTCCCTGTTTTGGACTACAGTGTACAGTTTTATAACCCTGGATTGCAAGAAAAATGTTTCCAGCTGAATGCAGGAGTTTGAGTCTTGGTGTCAAACTGAAAAACAAAAAGAAAAAAAACCAGTCTATGCACCAGGCTATCAGGGACTGACACGGCAGGGAGCAATGCCATTGTCCCGACTCCATTATAAGCAGCATAGGAACATCCAACCCACCACACCTCAGCTGCCTGGCTGGATCTCTGTTCTCAGCTTCCTGCTACCCAGCCCTCCAGAGCCAGAAAGGCAAGGATGCACTTGGGTCACCTGCCCCAAAACAGCTGCAGTGACACCTTGCAAGTAGGGCATGTAGGGGTCTTATCCTTGAATGCTTCGTGGCAGGAGAGATGAACGCACAACCTCCGAGCTGTATGTCACAGGGAACAACGGGGACAAGAAAGCCTGATAAGCAATTCAGCAGATGCAGAAGGATGGTCTCCCTGCCAGGAAGAGGAGATACCCAGCAGTGCCTCCCACAGCAGGTACGTGGCCCTGAGGTGGAAGCCAGAATCTGAGCAAGAAGAGAAAGAAACAGGCAAAGCTGCGAAAGCTGCCCTCACCTCAACTAGTTTGCCTCCTAGCAAGGGCTCAGCTAGTAATTGATTTTTTTGGTTGAGTAACTGGACTGGAAACCTCTGAAAATGTTGGTATGTGCATGCATGTGTAGAAAGATGCTGATCCTAAAAAAAACCCATTAGTTTTGCACTAAAAGTATTTCTCCTCAACAGTTAATGTAAAAGTAAGAAAATACTGTGCTTCCTCCCAAACTTGCCTTGTTTACTTTTAAAATGAAAAACTAAACAAACGAAACCTTAAGCTGAAATCAAAATATTTTGAAACACAATAGCACAATCTTTTGTTTTGAGAATATTCAAACCACATGGGGATCTTTTTTTCCATTTATGTTTGCATTTCTGTTTCTGGTAGTCCGGAAACACCATGTTTTTCAAAAATTAAACTACCTAAAACACTCGTTTGGTAGTTTTAGTTTACTTAAGTGTAACAGGCAGGTCATGTGAGACACCCCAAAGAGCCTGAGAGATGAAGGTACACGGTCAGAAACCCTCCAGGTTCCCTCATGTCAAGACACCTCTCCAGTGCCAAACTTCACTCATGCTGATTGCAATAACAGCATCACTAATTCAGCAGTAGCAATGACAAAAGAAACAGTCAGTGCAGGGACGAATTTTCATTTCAGGTAAAGCTTGGAGCGTCAAAATAGAGCTCAGCATGTGCTTTGTGCTTGCAGTCTTAGCACAACTGCCATTCTGAATTCTCATAAATAGTCTAAGAGCTTGCTTTCTCAGAAACGTATCAAAGGCTGTAAAAGGAGGTGCTAGAACACTTAACTGCCAGGGCCCAAGCAAACCAGTATCATTGCAGCGTATATAAAAGTCTCCTGGGGGAAGGTTGGACATAAAAATTCAGTTGGATCATTAGGAGCCGATGATTTAACTGAGAAAGCAATATAAGTCTCCAAGCTGGCAACAGAAAGACATAAACTGAGTTGGAGGAATTATTTAATGACTAGTAGACCAATAGGAGAGGTATTTCATTGCACTGGAAGATATCCCACATCATAAGAAAACTGCAGTTTATCAAATATGGATTGTTAGGGTTTTTCTACCCTGCAGCCAATTCTGATCAAGTCAGTAGCCCAAAAATCTTAAAACAAACAAGAATGAACAAGAGTCAGAGGAGGCCAAAAGCCCTGAGTATTGAGCCTCTCTGGTACCAGACAGAGCAGAAGACTTTGGGGCCTGTATAAGGTCTCCATAATTTTGCACATATGGGAACCTCTTTGCACCCTGTACAGCCTGAGGATGTAGAGGATACCAGTCTCAGGTACCAGAAGGCTGCATTTAAATTCCCAGAGTCAATGGGATGGAATATTGTGCCTTGATGCACACAGAGTCCTGTATCTCACTGATCTGCATCTCAAACCTCTGCTCCAATTTCTTGCCCAAGTTGTGCTGCATATGGTGCCATGATGATTTTTTGCTTTCTCTTTTATACCCCTTTTATACACTCTTTTGTATAGCTTTTATGTATTCTTAGTGCTTTTAGCCTACATAGTTATAATTCTTTAAGTTTGATAACTTCCCTTAGAGCTAATATTCCGTTAAGCCAAGAGACCAAACATTCTGGAAGCCCCAGACACCAAGGTCCTCTCCATAACACATTCTGTAAACAAAGATAGGCCCATCCAGGGGGAAGGTTCCTCGATGAGGGGTCTCACTGGAGTCCCTCATTGGGGAATCTTTGATAGATATGCTGATTTTTGCAAGGCCTGTAATTGTATGCACATCACATTGTGTATGGCCATTTTCTTTGGTGGGGACTTCGGGGTGCATTTCGATGTGCGTTTCAGCACACCTGAGGATCCTTAAATAAATACCGAGGTAAAACCCTTCTCCCCTCTTAGCTGTGTTCAGCTCTCTTAATTTTAAGACCAGGGAAAGGTGACACATTCACACTTCAGCAAGCTGAGCCCCAAGTTGGTGCCATGCAGATGTGCAGCCTGTGCTGTCACACCTCTTGCCCTGGGCTTTGGGAGACAGAAAGTCCCTGCACTCTTCTTCCTCAACTTCCCCATCCCAAGGCACAGAGAAAACTGTCACTGCTGCGGAGCACTGATGGGAAATGTGAATGAGGTACAGGCTATAAATAGTGCATCACGCTTAGCACGTTTAATTAAGACAAAATAATAAAAGCTAGCTTTTTCTTCGACAACTGCAGAAAATATGTGCTCAGTCAGCTCCCCGTGGCTTTCAAGGTGAATGTCAGCCCAAATGTTACTTTAAGCCTTTGAGAATGCAACCCCAGGTATGCATATGATACACACACACACAAAAAACCCACCTAAAACAAAAACCAACCAACCAAAAAAACCCCCAGAACAACAAAACCAAAAATCCGACCCTTTTTTTCCCACCCATCTATGTACCAAAGATTGGCAGGACATGGTAGCATTTTCAGATCCTGTCCTTTTTCTCTCTGGTCCAGAGGAGAAAAGCAAAGGACACAGTCCTAGTGGCAAGAGTTCCTAGGTAGTAAGACACTCAGGAACTCCCTTGCTGCTCACACCACAGAATAAAAGAAGGATGCCACAAGAAAAGGGAGCGTGTTTGGTCGTGAGAGCCAAGTAGCCCAATGTGGCTACAAAAAAATCATATTGGAGTACTTGGTTTTGGAGCTCCACAGTGATTTCTTACTATCTGTGATGCTGTTAGACTTCTCCATGGCCCCTTTTCAGCCAGGTCACTCTCTACACGTACATTCTTGACTCACAGCAATGGGAGGCACATTGAGGCAGATAAACATCATCCAGCGGTATGAGTGGGAAGTTGAAAAATGGCCAGCACTGGTGCACTGAGTCCTGTTGAAGTCACATTGAATTTCAGAATCAACTTTAAAGGGATATGAGTGAATGCAAACTGGGAAAATGGTACTCCAGGAAGAAACCTCGGCCATGAGATTGTCGGACTGCAGAGAAGTAGAGTACAGTCGCTTCTGAGCTTTTACATTTTTTTTCCCCCCTGTCCTCATTGGAGGTTTCTTGGAAGAGAATACATTTTTCCTAAGAACCTTAATGGGAAAAAACCAAACAATTCTCTTTGCAAAACATGTTTGGTTCATACTCTTTCAGCTGTGCAAACATTTAATGAGTTCAGTGAAGTCTTCATTCCTGGCATTTTGAGGCTACCAGATGCAGTCTTGGTAACTGAACCATGACTTAGATTCCCAGAAATCTATATTGAAATGGGAAGCATATGAGCACTAGAGAGACCAGTAATGTGAATAAGCATACACAGCACAAAATTATCAAAATACTACCAGCAATATGCATGTGACAAATAAAAACCTTGGAAAATTAGATAGGAGTTTCTCTGTTATTCATGGGAGCACTGATGATGACAAATCTAAATGGAAAGGGTCCTTTTCTACATGATCTTTTATGCTAAATGTATGTGTTTTACTATTTGGTCAGCACTTGCTCTTCCTGGAACAAAACTTTTTGATTTGGGAGCTTAAAACATCATTAATTACTGCATGGTTTTAATTCTCTGCAGACTGAGATTCTACTTGCTGCCGTTCAAAACACAAACGAACTAAAGTCAGAAAACATGATGGGCATTTGATTTTACAAAAACAGTGAAGATCGTGATATGTGCCTACCTGGCAAAAAATGTCCTTCTGAGATGGACTTCCAAGATGGTTACAGCTTTCAAAGGTGGGCGTGCTTTTGTCCAACATTGATTCAGACATGATTTCTGCCAGGAAAGTTTCCTGTTTAATGCAATGGAAATTGTTATTAATCAAAAGATTTCCAGTTAAAATAAAGTAAAGTATTGAAAAGGTTTCTTTTTAATATACTTAAAGAAAGACAGGGGAAAAAGAAGTTTATGAAAATAAATATTTTCTGTGAAAAATTTAGAGATTAATACTTCTGCTCATTCAGAACATTCTAAACTGCAAACACTGTTTTAGAGTAAACAAAAAAAGGCTTAAATTCATTGTTACGACTTTTGTTTACTGAAGTTGAAATGTCCTGTACTTCACAGGAATAACTTATTATACATTTGGAACAATCATTCATTTCCTTCCTTGAAAATCTCAAAAAAATCTTTAAAACAAACATTAGGGTTTTTAAGTACATACAATGACAGTAAAACTCCATCTTCTGCTGGAAAATATAACTAAAAAATTAAATGCACTTGTTCTTTTAGCCAATGTTATTTGATCTCCGCTTGGAAAATTAAAATGTCACTGCTGCCTCAGTAAGTCATGTAGTTTTATTATCACACATAAGGATTGACTTAGTACCCCAAAACTCCCAGTCAGGACCAGACCATACTGTAAGTAGATTGTCTTAAAACACAAAATTGTACATAATTCAAGTACAAATTTTAAGGTGATTTACTGCTATTTTTTTTCCTGCACTAAAATGTCCACAAGTTTCTTAGGTTTGTTAAGTTTGTGTGACCAAGGGAAAAAGTAAATTAACTCAGTACCGAACCAGAGTAAAAATCTCTCTACTCAGCAGTTATTTCCTATGTACTTGAGCTACTATATTGTATTGCAGTTTTTTTCTTGAAACAGCATTAAAAGGGACTTGCAATGTTTTTTTTCTAAATAATCTAATGGAAACGGGTTCTGGTTTTGGCTGGGCTAGAGTTAATTTCTTCACAGGAGCTGTTGTGGGTCTGTGTTTGGGATTTGTGCTGGAGAGCGTGGATAACTCAGGGGTATTTCGGTCACTGCTGAGCAGCTCTTGCACAGTGTCAAGGCCTCTTCTGCCTCTCACCCCCTCCCACCAGTGAGGAGGCTGGGGATGCACAAGGAGCTGGGAGGGGAATACAGCCAGGACAGCTGACCCTAACCGACCCGACTGATGTTTCACACCATGTGAAACATCAAGTTTATCTTGCTCAGCATATAAACTGAAGGAAGAAGGAGGAAAGGGCGTTTGGAGCGTTGGTGTTTTTCTTCCCACGTAAATGTTACATGAGACGGAGCCCTACTTTCCTGGAGATGGCTGAACACCTGCCTACCCATGGGAAGGGGTGAAGGAATTCCTTGCTTTGTGTGCGCAGCTTTTGCTTCACCTATTAAACTGCCTTTATCTCAACCGACAGGTTTTCTCAGTTTTACTCTTCTGATTCTCTCCTTCATCCCACTGGAGCAGGAGGCAGTGTGCAAACAGATGTGAGGGGTTTGGTTGCCAGCTGGGTTTAAACCACAACAAAACGTCTTCAAAATAATATGAAATCTCACAACTGAGGGACATTTAGGCTGTTAGTCATTAAGATGACACTCCAGGATCTGGAGCATAAGAGAAAACAACTAATGATTTCGGTTTTCATTATCATGGTCTGACTCTGTTCTTATGGTCTGGTTTTATAATCTATTAGTGAATGTGTTTGAATGAAAGGAAAAGCACTTTCCCTTCCATGTCTGCTGGACGAAGCCAACAAGTTTTGAAAGATTTTTAGGTTATAACAAAGGCATTGCTTTAATTTGTGCTGGGTTTTCACAAATATGTATCTACAGCTAGATTGAATGATGCCTTGTGTGAAACTCCTCCAAGTTACTCCAGACAGAGAACATTGCTGCCTGGGCAGGCTGTGGTATAAGAGTGAGCTCTGTCACTCTGGTACAAAGTGCCTGGTGTAATCCCTCTCTGGCTGACCTGAGAAAAGTTAGTCTCAAGACAGGAAAGGTTTTGCTGCCTTCCTGCTGATCTGTGCTATATTATTTAGCATATTATACTGGGAAACTTTCAATCAGCTTTCACTATTCTCCTTTGGTGTTTGTCAGTTTCCTAACAAATAATCTTTCCTGTCTCTGTTGGCCCTAGACTTTTCTTTTCCTCTTTTCTTTATTTTTTTTTCTTCATTTTGGGGCGAGGGGAGGGTGGGCTGTGCATCTGTAGCGCCCGGTGTTCCCATTTTCTTTTGCTTTAGAAAAACTGAGCAGAAAGAACAAAACATTATTAGTGTAGTCAATTCCTTCAGTGTAGCTATTACAGCTATCAAATATTTGCAGTTCTGATAGCAAATTCATTGCTTTTGCTTCAAGGGAAGATAAGGCCTTGCTGGAGTGAGATTGTTGTTGTTCCTGCTGCTACATATTGGTACAGTGTGATTTTTATTTAGTGATTTTTATTAACAAGGAGAAAAAATGGGCTTAGAGCTTTCCAAGTGACCAGAGTGAAAGGAGCACAAGCTGAAACATATTTTGTTGTAATAGTATCTAGTGAGCCCAGTACTAATGAGGGTGTCACCACACCAGAGGTTTGTTAAAACAATGAAAGAATGCTCCAGATCTAAAAAGCCAACAGGCCAAACAGATGACACAGAAAGGGGCAGAAAAAGCAGTAAAAAGATGAAGTACCACAGGGCCCCAGTGCAATGGGCCAGAAGCCGGTACACACTGCTGCTCTACAAATAATGATGACTGTTTTTAAAGCTACTTCTATGAGCTGGGAGTCCATCTCCTGCTTTCAAAATGACATGAGCTATTAACTCACTGAAAAACAATACTTTTGGCAGCACAGAAAATGCAAACAACGAGCACAAGGAGGAGGAAATTCAAGTAGCTTTATCCTCCTCTCAAAGCTATCCTAAAGGAAGGAAAGGCCTCCTATGTCAGCAAATAGTCTTCAGGGTAAGGATACTGCACTTTGCCATGGGCACGGGGATTTCTCGGAGCTTCTGCAGCACTCAGAACACTGTTCCTTGACAGCACAAGGATTTCAGGGACAATCCTTGGCGGTGGCTTGCACAGTGGATTACTCAATTACTATCAGAAAACCTTGATGATCCTTCGGCCTTTTAACCCAGCATAAAGCAGCCACATGAAGACAAGAGATGCAGTCAGCACCAGCAAGCAGGAGAGCTGAATGTACGGTACTACAGTGTCAGTGTCTTACAGTGTCTGGGGGCCAGTTCCAGTCTGCCACGCCAAGAGCTGCTGAACCATCGGCCTGACTCAGCGTTGCTTACCTACATTGCGTTAACATGCATGCAGCAGGTGAACTTGAAATGGCAGCACAAACACCTCTCCTTCCTGTTAAACTTTTCATGCTTTCCACCACAATGTTAATCCAGGATAACCACTTTGCAACTGAGAAAAAAAAAAAAACAACCAAACAAAAAACCCTCCCCCCAGATACTCAGCATATCCACAGAACAAAAACTTAGGCCTGGCTTGAGGCCTGGCTCGGTGTGGCTGGCACATCCTGGGTAATGCACCCAGACAAGGTTTCCCACTGTTGCAAACTGTGTGGAGCGGCCACTGCCCATGCACAGATCACCAGGCAAATGAAGCACCCCGAGTTGTGGGACAGATGGCATCATCTACCACTGAAACTCCCCACCTGCCTCCTCTGAATATGAGTGCTATCTTAGGCCTAGGGGAAGAAGAATGAATCACTGCAAAGAACCCACAAGGAAATCCAACTCAGCTACTGTGCTGAGATGCACTCTGACTGGGTGAAATTCCAGCAATTCCAGCAGCGGGAGATTGCTCACAACCCACCAACTCAAAAGAAAAGAAATACTGAACAGGGGATTATTTAGCATTAGAAACAAGAGAATAATTTAACCAATAAAATAAGAGAACTGTGCATCATTACCTCCTTTGTTTGCTAAAAGGTATAAATAGCGAAAAGTTCTTAGCGGCCTCAAGACCCCCACCACTGAGAAGCCCAGGCTGAAGAAGGACCAATAGGATGCCACTGGATCTATGGGCAGTGAATACCTTCTGCTTTATCTCTGTCTCCCTCTCTTCCACTCCCCTTTTCTACTTCTTTCTATTTCTCTCTCTCACATTTTATTGTTAAATGAAATCTGTACTATTGACTTTAGCATATGTTCTCGTTTGCACCTTAATGTGGGTAGAGACATCTCTCAACAATCAAATCATTTTACTCTCAAGTCCAGATATTCCTCTTCATATACTTGCAGAAATCATAATCCAATTGCCCTGCTGGAATTTAAACATGAAATGCTGGCAGAATTAAGACAAAAAAATACCTCAAGCTGTGTGACAGAAAGCATCATAACCACAACTGATGTGTAAAGAGACTATCTCATGTTCTCACATTCAAATTTGCCACAAGTTTCTCATGCCTGTCAATCTTGTTTTGATTAGAACAGCTTCCAGGGCAGTCCCCGAGGCATTTGTAAATGAATCCTTCAAACAAACAAATATCTCACTGATGCCAGCAGTCCAGTTAAGTCCATTTCTCCTCTGTGGAAATATCTGTAAGCTCTGAAACAACCAACAGCCATGGCAACTCAGACAGGAAACACGCGAAATCTCTTTTTCAAGCTGTTTCGGGACTGAACAAAGGATCAGATAGATAATAACCTTTTAGAGAGTTAATAGAAAAACAGAATAGGAAGTGCCCAATCAGGGAAGATTAATTGGGTTATGGCCAGATTATACCGCTGATTGCTGGGGAGAAATGAATTGTGCTGACATGTGTGCTGGGAACATTCCTCCTGCCCTTCCTTGAGCAACCAGACACAGATAACTCTTAAAAATATTTCTGTGGGTTTCTGCAGAGTTGGATCTGCCAGTCTGAGCACAAGGAGAGTAAAGAAAATTTAATAATCCACCTTCATGAAAATCTGTTCTGGAGCAGACCATAAAAGTAGAAACAGTGAGGGTGCAGTCTTTGACAGATTAGAGGTGATCATAACACATGACAAGCAGAAGATTTGGGATGTCACCTGGAACTACATCAAAGAAAGAAATTTAGCCCCATGAAAAAGGACTCAGCACAATTACCTAATTCTGTAATTCAGATTAAAATAAAATTAGCTGCTTGACTGGGGCCTAGTCCAAGAGATGCCTCATGTTGGTTGCTGCCTACCTCTTCCGCCCACACCCCGTCCCTGGCAGGTGAAGCTGTGCTGTTGCAGACTCCCAGAGTAGTCCCTGACATCACCGGGAGGTACAGGATTAGGTTTACCATCCCAGGGTAACCTGCTTGTGCACCAGAACATTATATAAATAACAAAAGACTGTGCCACCAAGTTATTTCTCTTCAGGCAGCTCAGGAATTTTGCTCATGTTTCTCAAATCCATTCCAAATGCCAGGCAGACTTTTAAGGCACTTATACCCCTCACTGGACATCACTCCTGATGCATATTCAGGACTAATCTTGAAATACAAGCTAAAGCTCGTACCAGATGTCAGCCTAGATATTTGTACATTCAGATTGGAAGTTCTGAAACCACAAGAGAACCTGAACAAACTGTCCCATTCCAAAGTCTTCTACATATTCTATCTTTGGTACTAGACATTTCATAAATACATTAGAGAGTAGGGCCATATGCATGCAGCTTCTAAACTATAGAGGAAAGAAAGCATTAGAGAAAGACACATCCTGGATCTCTGATCCAGTTCACCATTCACTGGGCTATTTTTGCCCTTAAGTAACTTTAAAAACCCCAGCCTTGGTCTCTACCACAAGTTCACAATTTCCAAGTAACCTGTAAGAATAGCACACAGAAAGAACAATGGGATATAAGCAGTGACAGGACACAAAAAGCACGTGGCACACAAGTCTAAGAAAGGATGGTGTGTTCTAATATATTATTTTTTCCCTGTAAAAACTAAACATTAAGTCGAGCATTTGTGCTAAGCAACCATGAAACTGTTACTACCCTAAAAAAAAGGCCAGCAACATGGCAGAAATTTAGGCTGCCTAGAGAGGCATACATTGCACTTGTCATGTTTTAGAGGGAGCAATTACCTTTCAGTTTGGCTGAAAATTTATTTTGCTGGAAGTTGAGAAAACACATGTAGCAAGTTATCCCCCAAAGTGCAGCATTTGCATGTTTATACAGTATCTTGACTAGAATGGGTAAATGATAGAAAATTGTATACATAAGGTAGGAGAGAAAAAGCCTGTTTGAGACACAGAAATTCTGAACACCCTCAAAGCTGCAACCCAAGTCCTGCCATCAATGCAGACAATAGCAATCATGTAAGTAGCAACAAAACAGCCCACGGGGATATTGTGAAGGAAATCTGAAAATGCCAAGGTTTTCTTTTTTTTATTATTATTCAGTTTCCTTAAGCCTTCAAGTTACTGACAAAATTTAATCCCTTAATTAAATTAGATTAGGTGTTACAACTAATTTGGAGAATGCAACCACATTAGTCTGTCAGAAGCATGGGGTTTATTGCTGGCCAGAGGACTCACAGTGAAGGAAAGTTTCTCTGCTGGAATTACACAGGGTCTGCAAAGTGCCAGCAGAGACTGTATTTCAGACTCCAGCACACCACAGTAGAATACAGACCCAGGACCATGTCCAGTGCAAGTCTCTCATCCCACCACTGGATCTGCTGGTATAATTTCAACTGGTCCAAAATCATGGCTGCTGATTCTCTGAAAACTCTATTTTCCACAAAATACTGTTTCAATTTCATTGACTCAAAGCCTAAAACTCAAGAAAATTTGAGTGAAGTAGAAGCTCCCCAAGAACTTGAAACTGATTAGCAAAATGGATTTTCCTGTTGCCTCTAATTCCAATCACAAAACAAACACCAGGACTTTCCATTGAGCAGCTAAAATAATATTGGACAGGGAGAAAGGTGTCCACAAATTCTTCCTGGTACTGATTATTGTCCAGAAAAGAATTCTTTGTCAAAGGCCCAAAATCCTCAATGAAGTGCTTTTGATTCACCAATATTTCAGTGACTGCCAGGCACTTCAAACTTAAGAAATCAACACTTTGCAGTAAAACTTCATTTTTCTGGCTCCCCAGAATTAGAGGTTTTTTGTGAGAAAACGTTATGAAATGGCTCTTTGATGCTGATCAAAGAAAATTGATCGGTGGATATTTCTTACTGAGACCACTAAAGGAAACACTATCAAAATCCATTCCAACAGCTCCAGACACAGCAGAGAGACCAAGAGCTAAATAAACAGCCCACAAGCTTCCCCACTTTCCTTTTGCAGATTGCTGCATGGCACAGCAGTTGTGTTGTCCTCGCTTGCACAGTCCATTTTGCCTCAGTTTGTACGAAAGCAGGGAGCGAGCCTGCAGGTCTATTGTTCCAGCTTTCTCTGGGGGGGGAGGAAATTGTTTGACAGTGCCATAAAGTCAACATTTTTGAGCCGTGTATTAATTTTATGTCTGCCATCTACACCCCTCTCAATTAAAAAAATGACTGACGATAACTAAAATGAGTTGGCGAAGGTAACATGGCTCAATCAATGACTGACCTCAAAAAGAACCTTGGCAAGAGGTACTTCATATGCACAACAGTCTAAAGGGGTAGAAAAAATAATGACATAAACCTCCAAGTTGTCCCTTTTAAGCTCCATTCCAAAGCAGCACACTGATGTGCCTCAGAGATGCAGTGATTAGATTATCACTGGAGAATATGGTATTAGTTTGGGGAGTTGTGCAGACGTTATTATTTCTTTTATGACAGCAGTTAAGGAGTCCAAATCATGCACTGTGAGACTTGAGATGGTGATTATACAGAAAGAAGGAAGAAGAAAAATCCCCACCCGGGGAGTTTACATTCTAAATGATTCTCAGATACACTAATTATTAGGTTGCCTGACATTTAATCAATCACTGAACAATTTAAATGCTTGACAGGAACGAAATATCTGTCTTTGATTTAGTATGAGCTGGTTTCTAGCAGGAAAAACTTAAAACTGAATAAACCAATTATTATTCCCATTACCTCATCCTGAGTGACTCTCTGGGATGATAAAGCCATCTTATTGGACTTATAGCTGAGAAATAGACTTCTAAGGCATAAAGTTCTCCAGATGGGTGCTTTTGGGGAATTAGTTGAATAAGAGAGATTTAATCCATCCAAAAGTCAGTATACTTAAGTACATGATGAACATAAAAAACTCTCTGCTAATCCAAAGTGACAGGTACTAATAGGGTACTTAGTAGATTAATAGCTAGCAAGCTATGTTTGGGACCATGCTGTTTATTTCTATCGTGTGCTTGAACGGATGTAGGAAATAAACCCAGTCCCTTAGGCGCATTTAATTCAAGTGGACAAAAATGCATGATTGTACATCTAAGCAGGCAATTGAACCTGTAAGTTTATCTTTAAGATGCCATATTCCTTCAAGCTCTTGAGAAAAAAAGTCATAAACCAATTCTGGAAGAACTTTCTAATCACAGCATGTGGTGGTTTACTGGTTTTCATTGCATTACCTTTTGTCAAAGGGAATTTTTCAGCTTTCGGGCACAGTCTTTTCAGGTCTTAATTAATACCATGCACAGGTGCCATGCAGGATAATCACAGTAAATCACACAGAGGGTTATGAGTCTCTGAAGAACTGTTATTGAAGACAGTCACATCACGAAGCAATAAGCTAGAAGAATGAAACTGTCACACACCACCCGTTTCGGTTGGGGCTTTTCAAGTCTACAGAAGGAATCAAATTTATTGATTTAAGGCCTCAACCCTTAAAAAAAATGGGGAGACAGACAAAAATGCCTGAAAACACTCTGTCTCACTTTCTATGATGTGAGGTTATGCAACCAGTGTACTTGATGAACAGAAGATATCCCTCATACTCCTACTGTATTTTTGCAATTACAGTTTGGATGAAGGTAGTGTCAGACTCCTAACACCAGCCTATGAAATCCCCCAATTTTTTGGCACCAGAAGTTGCAAGTGACTGATGAGTAAAAAGTACAAGGCAATGTTACTCTCTGTGGTTAACAAAGAACCACCTCTCCTTTTCTCTGGCTGCACATTAGACAGGGTTCCAAACCTAAGAACATTCACAACTTACAGTGCATGCTTTCATGTGGTCACACAATACAGAAAATATTCAGGATCGTAATTTGTTCAAAACAGACAGTCTGCTCCCTGCTAGCCCTGCAGCTTGACAGACTCCTCCAAAAAGACAGTCTGAGCCAGATATTGCAAGATCTCCCATGCTTAAAGAACTGAATCAAGCTTCCCATGTTGTTGGAAGAAGGATTAATAGGAGGATGCTCAGTGCATCTCAGTGTGCTCTTGGGAAACTGCAAGGATCAGTCTCTGTATCATGCTCTGCTCCTTGGCAGGCTGCTCTGAACAGCTCTACAAGTCCTTGGGAAAAAAAAGGCAACAAACAGGTTTAATTTTTCCTAGGTACCATTTCAGGTTTTCTGTTCTCAAAGGATATTTTTCCTTCTGCTAAGAAACTTTGTCCTTGAAATCAAACTAACAGATTTTCCATGCAGAGGGAACTCCTGTTTCAGCACACTCTAAGCAGTACTAATACAGTGACACCAGAGGATGCACAGAAGACTGAAACAAAGAAATGCCAATGATGATAATAACAACAACCACCAATAAACTCTGCTCTCAAAACCTGTCATTGTAAGCAGAAGCAGCGTTTGTAGCAACACACCGAAAGTTTAACTACCTCAGTTTTCTGTATCCAGAAGTGGTGAGCAGAAGATATACAAAAGGGAAAATGCATGAGTTTGTTAATCACTGAAAATGTTTTAATTTGCACGGAAGAAACTGAAATGTAAGTAGTAAAGGCCTTATCTACATTTGGATTGCTTCCACTTCTATGGTTCTCTAACACTTGTTAGTGTTGGCAGCATTGCATGCTGCCAAGGGTACATTTTTAAGTCACAGAATCATTTAGATTGGAAAAGACCTATAAGATCACCGAGTCTGAATAAATATGCTGAGGTGGAGATCACAAAGTTACAAAAATCTCTATGCAAGATGCTTCCTAAAAGTAGAAAAGGCATAATTGATTTTCCAACGGTCATGTTGGAGATTTAGGACAGATTAAGGAATTAAACATTTTTTTCTTAGGTACGATTATACTGCGTTGACTGCCAAATCATGTCTCCTTTTCACCCATAATGGAAAAGTGGGGTACAGAACCATAAACAAAAACAGCAGAATGTGATCACACTGTCATGAAAAGGAGCATGAGGATGACAACCTCTTGACTTCTGTCAACAGAAGCAAAACAACAGCAAACTAACAAGGAAGCAAGGAAGAATTAACGAGTCAGGTATGTTGTGCCTTCCTGTGCTCAGGGTTTTCAGGTGTTTATAAACTAGACACTACATAAACTAAAAAAAAAAACAAAACAAAACAAAAACAAAACTGAAGAACTACTGCCAGATTCATAATATGAAAACAAACAATTCTCTTTGTTTCCACTGAGAAAACAGAGCAGATAAGTAAATAGGCAGAAGAGGTTTTAAGACAGTGTCATCAGAGTTCAGGAATGAGCAAGAGGAAAGAAAGCTCACTTCCTAGATCAGGAAAAAAAATATCTCCCTTTACAGAGCCACAGTGGTGTAAAATTATAATAAAACAAAATACAGCTGAGTTTTCCATCAGCTAATGTTAGCATACCAGAAAAGAAAAGCAAAGCTACTCTGGAGAGCTTTTTTATTTGCTGACCATACAGCTGATAGAAAATAGTAAGAATTGCTACTAAAAGGAAAAGCAAACTGTCACAAACCTCAAAGACAAAAAAATAAATTCTGTGATTGTGAGGGAAAACTCTATGATTTCATATTTTTAGTAGATACTGTATTTTAATCATCATTTCAGGAGAACACCAGGTTTTGGCAATTTGTATACTTAGCCCATGGAGCAGAAGCAAAGAGACACGCTGTTGAGCAGGTTTCAGCAGAACTACACCCAGGTATTTATAGTCAACAGACTCAAGACTCTGGAAGCAAACTCTGCCACTGAAGTACAACATGCAGAACTCCATCTCTGCAATAGATTTCAATCTCCATGTGTCTCAAATATTTATCTCTACAATGAAGAAGATGATCGTTTAATCCAGTGCTCAGTGTCTAAAAGCTGAGCTGCTGAAAGGCGTATTTTCTAAACTTGAAAGGTTAGGTTTTTTCAGGAGGTTCTGCATTTTCATCAGTGAACAAGAGCCCCTAAAACAATAATTTATTTACAGAATATGTTAACAGGGAGTTTCCAGGTAAATCTATAGCAAATTCCAAACACACACTTTAAAATTTATCATTTTCTGCTGCCCCATGTTCTAGTGTACACCACTAATCAAACACAAAAACCTGCTTTTCCAATTTCTGGTTAATAAACAAACCCATCATATTCCAGCAATCTACTTCTTGTGCAGGTGCAGGTGGGAAAACAGGATGGGGTTGTGGAGATGCCCAGGACACTCTGACAAACAGAAATATTTCTATAAACAGGTGTTTGTGGCTTTTTTTCTTTTCATGACATATAAAATGGGGGAAAGTTTTGCCAAAATTAAGGCAGCCTGTTTTGTATATCACACCTTCTAGAGTCCAAAGTGTGAAGAGTCCTACTCCACACAGAGGCATTCATCACAAAAGGTTTGGAAGGAAAAAATTCTGCAACTGGGAGAGGTATCTATATTTGCAGATCTAATCTTACTGAAGCTGTTCAGTAAGACTTTTCCTACTTTTTACTCTTGCTCCCTAAATGACCTAATTGAAGAAGAGATTTTCCTTCGCCTGCCTCATTGATACACCATCTTCTATTTATCTAAACACATAGGAAAAAAAACACACTTCCTTTGCTAGAAGATCAAAGTCATCCTCTTCCTCCCAAAAAGCTATTTGGTGAAGGGACAAAGTAACATTTATACCATCGCAGCACCTCAAAGGAAATCAGCAAGTACAGCCCTTCCTCAATGGTAATCTACTCAACCAAAAACTAAATACTAATTGGGAAGAACTAAATATGTTCTAAAGAAACTTCATCCAAACTGCCAATTAAATGCAACCTGAGCTTATTACGATTTTCACAAAACTAGGAACAATTGGTTTCACCAGCTTTATTCTCTTTCACAGTCCTTTTTCTGATTTGAGTTTGAGCCAGAGATGAGAAACAAAAGCAGCAAAAATGCCATAAAAGGGGCAAAATGCTGTTCTTGCTGAATTTATGATACACAAAGGGTTCATTATCTCAATCACTCTCATTCTCTGAATGACCAGTCTCTACCAGGCCAGACCAGCTTCTCTCTAATTCTAATTTCTCTTAATTTAGGGAAGGCTCTGGGATAAATCATCAAGCTATAGCTCCAAGGTTCCCTCTAAGAGTTTTTAAATGTGGGAAGACAAAGAAGAAAATTGTTCTAGTACTTCCTGATTGCTTTTTAAAGCAATTTAAAAGCACTGAATGGTCTCTATTACCAATTCCCACAGAGAAGAGTAAAGCACTGAAGCTACAGCTCTGCTTTCCACTCTGTGGGCAAGGGAGCAGATGTTAAAATAGTGACTGGACATCCCTCACCCTAAGGGCGTTAGGCAATGCTAACACCTCTCCTATGGAAATGAGTGAAGCAGCAGTCTGCTTAGAAAGCTGGGAGACCAGACACATCGTCATGTTTTAAGGCTGTAGAGTCAGGAGCTCATAAGATCTGCCATCCCGAGCAACAGAATTTCGCTTACTGAACCAAGAAATATTATTGCACAAGAGGAAAACAAAACAAAACCTTCCACACCTTGATTTGAGATGTTTTTTCCCATGGAGAATCTTTTCTTATCCTTCCATAAATCCTTTTGGTGCTGAAAATCCTCACTCCTCAAACTTGCTCCCTTTACCAACAGGGATTTCTCTAATATGAACTTCTAGTCTCTCCCTGGATACTGGCAGATGTGTGCCTTGACAGAATTTTCCCGTTTCATCTCCACAGCACAATTCCAGCTGGCAAAGCTTTCAGGGGCACCAACCAGCCACAATCACAGCTCTGCCAGATCAGCATGACACTGTTTTCTCCTCTGTCTGGAAAAGCTGGTAATGGACCAGAAAGTGGATTGACGCAAAATAGACCAAATCCCAGCATACAGAAATAGCAAACATTAATTAGATCAGAACAGCTTAAATGTTCTTTTTACCAGACTGTAAATTTGTTCATAATTTGATTTATTACAATTTGTTGAGGAGAAATTCAATTTTCGAGTGTTAATCAACCTTGGATGGTCAGTTGTTATTATCTCATATTTCCCTTCATTGTTGTCTGTTATACTGTTTGGATTGTCTTCAAAATTAAACACATCTAATCAAATGTCTGCTTGTTAAAGGAAAAAAAAAAAA
>VXBT01012375.1:57231-169980 GCA_013400235.1 Oriolus oriolus | reverse complement strand
AAAAAAAAAAAGAAACAAACAACTCAACCCAAAGAGTTTCAGGCTAAAACAGCCTGGGAATTGTAGCTGCATGAATCCCATAATGGCACCTGAGGTTTAAGAATTATAAGGTGCACGTTCAGGGATATAGGTCCCCATCAGATCACTTACATGACAGGATATAAGGAAAACGAAGATCAGATTCTGATGCTACATGCAGCTATCCCAGTCACTGAAAAGTTGAAGGAGTTGTGAGATCTCCATAGGCTTTCATTAAAGGGATCCATTTGTTTCATTGTTTGCAATAAAATCTAGGAGTACTTGTTTCCTTCTTTAGATGTTTTCGTGCAGAAGAAATAAAAAGAACTTCCTTCCCAAACCAAAAAAATGGTTATATCATCATTATTCTATATATGTGGTAAATTATTAATGTCACAAATACATTTCCTAAGAGTGCTTATCATTCTTCAGTGCTTGATTTGCGAGGATTTGTCAAGAAATGAAACACTTATAAGTCTCTGATGAGTTCTAGGTTCATCCCCAGAAAATCAGAAATGTCCCACTGGCTAAAACCCAGGATTTTTTTTGTTTCACAAAACATTTTACATTCCTAACACCAATCTTATGCAGACTCTCTGCAAGCCAAAAAGCAACACTGTGAATTTAAATAGCCCTTGAAGTGATTATTACTTTTTTTAATTGCTGTTCCACAGCTGGAAATCTTACCAAGGTCACCTCTGTAAAATTATACAAGTGACTGACAACAAAAACAGAAATAGCTAACTACAATAACTCAAAAAAAACCCCCACCCTGAGTAATCTCAATTAAGTATCTCAATCTACTTGAGATACTTAACATAGCATCAGGCTTCAGGGTCTCAGAAGACAGAAAAACAACACAGTCTGAGGGGAGAGACTCAACACAATGGAAACTGGCAGGTGATACCAGCTTCATTAGAGAAACACCTAATTTGGATTCAAGTGTCATACTAATGAAACTATCGTCCAAAACCTCAATCAGCAACTCCAGTAAGGTTTGTACAGAACTTTCTAACTTGGTTTAATGTTTGCAGTTTGACTCATTTCAGAGTTCTACACTGACTTTCTAATGATTCCCTTCTGTAAGAACATGCTATACAGAGACACAAGCAGAAAAAAGATACAATGCAGAATTTAAGTGAACTTTTTTTACCACACTATGTGACTGCATTTCCTTGGAGTACCGGCAGCAAGATGCTTCCCAGCACAATAGAGATTTAAGTGTACTAGAGAATTAACATGTTATAGCCACACTGAAAAATAACTTATTTTTTTTCTTCTAAACCATAGACAAAACTGCACTGTTCATTAAAAATCAGTTCCTTAAAAGTCGAAGGCTTGAAGGACACGGAGTGCAAAAATTATGTGCCCTCAGCACAGCTATTGAGTGGCAGGTCTGGAGCTGCCAAACATCCGTGCAGTAAATCAGCATTTGTGTTTCAGTGAAGAGAGCCACAATTTGGGCCCTGGACAATCCTGAATCTCACAACAGGGTGGTTCTGCACACAGTGGATGCTCTCCCCTTAAGCACCCCCTGAAAGCAGTGCAACTCTTTGCTCTTAACTCAATGAGACAGTGGCTAAGGCTGTGGGGCTCATCTATTTGTAAACAGCACTGGAACTTTGGTAATAAGAACAGAACTTGAAAGCTCATTGTGGAAGGATAAAAGCATTTTAGGCATTTGATAGTACAAACACTACCCCATAGTTCTCGACTGTGTCTCTCTTTCCACTAGGATTATCATATTAGGATTATTATTAGGACAATAAAGTCCCATCTCTGAAAGAGGATGGTTTCCAAAGAGGCTGTTATGATGAACCTTCCACTGCCAAGAGAATCAGGACAAAGGTGAAACCTTTCTTGGAACTCACATACTATATGTCAGACAGGAACATATAAAAAATACATGTATCGTTGCTGTGAAGAACCCTTTGCTGTGTGCCATGGTTTAAAAAAGAACTGGTTTCATCCTAACCCAACTTCTTGCTTTTCCATTCAGTTTCATCACTGACCTGAGCACAAGTCAAGAAAGGGCCATGCCTATCTTTGAATTCAGAGCAAAGTCTGCGCTGTCTGGGAGTCCTACTGCTCCAGCACAAGCGCGCCTTGCTCACAACACGTATATTCAGTTCATGTATCTTATTTATTCATTTGTTATTCTCTGCTGTTTTGACCCTTATTGCTCTCCGGGGGCACCGAATATACTTGCAAGAGAAAATAAGTTTCCACAAGAAAGGCAGCAGCAGCTCTGGGTTTCTAGGTCCCTGACAACGAATTTAAACCTACCTGAATCAGACATCCAGTGAATTTTGTAACAAATGGAGTGAAACTCTTCGTGTTCATTCCTCCTGAAATACAGGTCTAATTTAAAAATAGGACCAGCCTGATCTTTGGATCATCAGGGTTGTTTAGAAGAAGGCTCCCTTGCACTTCTCACTGCAAATCAAGGATTGATTTCCCTCCTCCTCTAATTTTTTTTTTGTCTCTCTCAAAGTTACTTACAATCAAACAATAAACAAGTAAAACTCCATTACTCTGGTCTCACTCAAAAAATCAGAGGGAAGAAAGGCAATGGGAAACCCAACTCTTTGGTGAGACTGAAATTTCTCAAAATTTCTCAACCATTTCCCAATTTCTCGACCGTAACTGACAGCTAGGAACAAGTATTCAGTGACGTTTGGAAAATAACCTGATTCAACTTCACAAACCAACCAGCTTTTCAGCCTACCATTTAAAGCCTGCTGAAGCCAGTGGGATCTAGTTGGATTACTGGAAGACACTCAAATCTCACATGAGATTAGGTTTTCTTATTTTCCAGTTCCATATCAGGCAGTGACTTCTCTGATCCATGCAACAGGCATGTCTTATAAAGGGGTGTTGGTCTCTTTTCCCAATTAGTAAGTGACAGGATGAGAGGAAATGGCTTCAAGCTGCACCAAGGAAAGTTTAGTTTAGATATTAGGAAAAATTTCTTCAGAGTCACCATTCCTGGAGGTATTTAAAAGATATGTAGATGTGATGCTCAGGGGTGTGGTTCAGTGATGGACTTGGCACTATGAGGTTTATAGTTGGACTCAGTGACCTTAAGGATCTTTTCCAACCTAATGATTCCATGGTGACAGATTGAGCCAACTGCCTGACAACCCTTGTGCACTATTTTTCAAAGAGCTCTTTCACAGCCCCTTCTGAAGGGACTCTGCCACTCAAGACTCTTTTCACTGATGGGGAGCACCTTGAGGGTGACATGGCTCATCATGCTATTCACAGGCACAGCCAGCATGCCCTGTCAGGTTGATTTTGCTCTGTGAAGCTCAACTCCAGCCTCCTAAGGCTTACTGGGAAGTGCTTCGCTTCAGGATTTGGCACTGTCTCAGCTGTGGAAGCCAGGACTCAGCAGCAGTATCTATGCCACCACAGGAAACAAAGAGAGCCCTAGCACAGACACAGAACCATCTAAACAGTGCAGCTGTTGGAATGGTTTGGCCATGGATTTGGCCAGGCCAGTTAGAACTGTGCCAGATTGTCTCAGGACACAAGTAAGGCACTTATCAGGACCTGTTGGTGGATTTGATGAGGCCATCCAATACGGTGAGAGGGGAAGATTTAGCAAACTGTTTGTGAACTGAGCCATGCCTCTCAGCTTTACTCTTATGGCTAAGGAGTGCACCCCAGCCTAGTTTACTTAGTAACGAGGACAGAAAATTGGCATGGTCTGATGTTGCAAGTTTTGACCCCAAGGCTCTGGGTCTGAGCAAAAGCCTAACAAAGAGGTCTGGAGTCATCACTGCTACAGCTGCTGTTCACCAATAAAGTGCAGCATCCCTTGCTGGGGTGGATCTAGCCATCCACAAATGTTGCCATGTAAGTGGGGTTTGTGGCATTTCCCCATGGACTGCTGCAGTCTGAGCAGTCACCCAGCTTCCTCACGAACTGGATCTTTGTGCAGACCCGGGCAGCAGCCTGGGGGCAAATTGTGTTCTGCCTTCACTGTCAGATGGCAGGGAGTAGCCAGCTGCAATGCAGGAGCCTCCCAATCCTGGTAGAGCCAAGGTCTCAGGCATTTCCAAGGGCAACTGGGAGGTCCCTGAAACACATTGAGACATTTTGCTGCCTCTGCCCACAGCCCTGAATGCTGAGATCACAGCTCTGCAGTCAGCTCTAACTCATCCCTGGTATTTACAGATCCTCCCAACCAGCACACTCTGCCACAGCAACAGCAGGGCCCACGAGCATTTCTGACCAATGTCCATTTTTCTTCAGAAAGATGCTGGAGCATAAACATCACTCAACATGAGCAGTCTTTTCTTTCCTTTCCACAAAGAGGCATTTAGCTAGGCTTGGCAGAGGGAGGCAAGCCTCCGGGAAGACATTATCCTGACAGCAAACACTGGTGACTGGCTTTGTGTGTATGTATGTGTGTGCTTGGCAGACTCTGGATGCTAAATAAATATGGGTTATTAATAAAGTGCTAGCTGGAGATGGAAAATAAGATTGAATGCTTCATCTTCCAAGAGCTGTTTCAGGATCTTAAGGGGGAAATAAAGAACTAAGACAATGGAAAATGGAGAGCCACGGGGGAAGGAATGGGATGGAGAAGGGAATTCAATAAAGAGGAAAATAGCAACAAGGAGGAGGCAGTAAATTTGGTTGGTTGTAAAAGAGGCTCAAGCAAAAAAAAAGGGTAACAAAATAGCACTGGTATAAACAAAATGTCAACCACCTCTTGCCCCACTGTGATTCAAAACAAGATATGAAAACACACTACATTGGCCAAGAACACTTGTGAGAAACTGGAGAAGGAACAAGAGACAAGCAAATAATCTGAAAGGGAAAAGGGAAAAGGCAGGAAAACCAGGCAAAATGTGCCCAGAGAAGGAGCCCCTGTAACACAGAGGGGCTTTAAAATGCTGCAGGACTCTACAGAAATGACCATGGGCCCCAGAAAGGCTCTGCTCCTGCCTTCACCCCATTGACATCCTACCCAGTACAACCATGGGTTTCACCTTCTCTTCTGAGCCCCAAGTCAATGCCTGTGCTTGGGAGACAAGTGCCAGCAGATTTTCCCTTTACCTTGCCATTTTTATGACCTAGTTCAACACACATGCTGCACATACTTTGGAACCACATCATCCCTCCTAGGAGCTAACCACAGCATGGTTACTTCCGTGGCAGCGCTGTACTGTCATCCAGTGACACTACAATAACCTAACTTTGCAGATTTGTAAAAGCATTTAGTACTACAACAATCCTTAAACTTAGACTGCATGGATTTTAGCCTAACAAGCCTTTAAATTTTCATACTTCTTAATTAACAGCAGGGCTACTTTTCTGGATCATCAAATGGCAAACTGCTATATCTACCTTTACATAGGTGTAATTCATTTATTTTTGCCAAGAGACAAAGCACTTCATTAATTAAGTCTCTCAGGCCTAGTTCTCTTCTGCTTGTGCTACAATAGTCCTAAAGCTGTCGTACAATTAATAAAGGCTACAGCTTAGAGTTACTGTCATATTTTTGACCATGGCTATAGAATGTTTCAAATTTGGCTGCTTGGACTTAATGGTCCCAGAGAGCAGTTTTGATTTCAGAGACAGCATCCACAACTCCCCTGGTTTTACTGGCAGACATAAGTAATGCAGAATCTGGGTCATTTACATTCTTTTTATGTAGGAGTGGATCCCATTCCCTCCTAGGGCTCCTGAAGCCTAACCTGCAGCTATTTCTTTAATTCTTACCAACATAACTCACCAAACAAAACCTTTTTTTGAAAAGCACATTGTTCTTAGGTTTTGACTTAACTCATTCAGACCTTGATCTATCACCTCTGTCCTTCAAGATGACACCGGGACTGAAACAATCTTTCAAGACAACGGCACCAAAAAAAGACTCACTGCCTCATTTTGCAGAAATCCACACATCAAGCTAGCCCAGTGGGCCACGAAAAACTTATCTGCACACGCACAGGGAGGCCAGGACGTGTGGGATGCCACATTCTTACTCACTGCCACCCAGCAAAGACGTAGGGGATAAAAACCTAAAAGGTAGGGCAGTTGGCAACCTTCCTACTGCCAGCCTTACTCTGGAGCACTCTTACCAGCAGGGGTTTATTGAAAAACTGTTCACACTCCAACAAGTGCTGTTCAGACAGAGAGAATGTATTATTCCTCTGCCTTCCCCCTCACAGCAGGAATGCACGATATCCCCTGTAAGGACAACACAAAATGGGGTCCTTCTTAAGTGGCTCTCAGCCTTAGATCTCATTTAAGCACTCATTTCTACCCCCTTTACTGATGTTTTCTTCTTCTCAGGTGTGGAACCTTTGCACGAAAACACTATGATTTAATTTTTCAAGCACTGTGTGATGCAGCATGTACTTCATGGCTCTTAATTTAAAATATATTAGTGGGTGCTTATAGTAGGTTTGTGGAGACAAATGAGCTTATTTTACAGAATTATGTGAATTTGTACATATTTTGATAAAACCAGCACACTAAATAAAATATTTTACTAATATATACTAATAAGGCAAACATTCATTATCCCTTACCAGCTAATTAGGTGGTCATTTGTATTTTCAACTAGTTGTATATACTGTTTATCACTCTGAAATCAGTCTTATGCATAACAATTCTGTTTGAAATGACATCAAAAGCCTGAAATCAAGGCATTGCTACACACAGTGTGAAGGCAACAATGACAATTCTGTTTTGTTTTATTATTCAAAGAAAGAATTTCCAAGAAAAATGCCACTGGAGGCTAAAACACCATTAAAGATGTCTAGCATACAAAAAGCTCAATTCTGTGAATGCTAAACAAGGGGCTGTGCAAAAATAACTGTTAGCTGCAGAATTGATTTCAATCTTTCAGGCAAAACACTTGAAATACCTTTTCCACAAAAAACCAAAACTCTCATTGACAAAGGATCTCTAATGCAAGCTTTACTTTCACTTCTGTCCTTTGTCTGACACAAAGACAATTTCTCCCGTCAACAGACAAGGAAAGAATAGCTAAAAGCCCGTGAAACTGAAAAAAATCTTTCTCTCTTCTCAATTAACTATCAGTGTACTTTAGCATCACTACATATAAATACTTTTGAGACCCTCTTGTAGGCATCATGAAGGATTGCAGCTAGTGTTTGTGCAACATCTTCCTTAGCCCCTTTTCCTTAAGGTCATCTGTATGACCTAAGGGATGAAGCAAGTCACCATTGCAGCTTAGAGAGCCACATCAGCAGCACCATGCTCCTGCAGGTGATTTTCCTTGGTGTCTCCCTCTGGTTTTTTAGGACAGCAGGAAGAGGACAGTATCTCCTGTGTTTCTCTGCTTCTGCTGGTTTGCTCTCCAGGAAGGGAAAGAAAGGACCTTTTTGTGTATTTCTCCAACCCAGCACGGGCAGCAGAGCTCTGCTATCCTGCAAAATCCAGGCCACAGCAGTCTGGGGTAGCAGGGGTGAGGGTGGAGTTCCCTAACCCACCACACTGCTGAGCTACCTGCACTCCCGAACAGAGCTAAGGGCAAACACTCCAAGTGAAAGGCCTGATCCAGGCAGGCAGCCACTCCTGCTGGCAGAACAAACCCTGCTGCAGCAAAGGGATTATTCACACGAGTACTGACTACTCAAGAGACACAGAGCTTGCAAAGGGAAGAACTGTGTGAGACCACTGTGCACGCCACACACAGCCATTCTCAATTACCCTCACACCTGAGGACATGCTGCTGCCATCACCAAAATCTGTTTTCGCTTCAGGCATTTGATGTTACACTCTCTTCCTGCCAAACAGTTCCTGCAGCCTGGGGATGAGATCCACTTTCTTCTCTTCCCTTTTTTTTTTTTTTTAATTAATCTGGTTACTGGCAAAGGCACACATATCCCACAGAGTGACATGCAAGGAAAAAATTAAGAAGATTGCTGATGAATCCCAAGACACACTTCTTCCAGGTATTCCACCTCAAATTTCATCAGCTTTGGAGCAGATGCTGCCTGCAGTGGAGAGCAAACCTTCAGATGATTCATGGCTGGGGATTTCTAGCTGCCACTGCTTGTCACCACATTGCTCAGAGGAGCTTATAAGTTTGCTGAAGGCAATAAATAGCTTCCTAAACCCTGCTCATTCATATAGTTTCTACTTTGGTAGCATGAAAGAGTAGAATCTACAGCCAACACAACCCAAACAGAACAAAATTTTCTCTACACTTTAATAAGAGTTTTTGCTGCTGGAATTCAAAGTATATACCAGAGGTGAAAAAGCTTGGTAGTTGCTCAAAAGGATTCCCTGTCTGGGATGCGGTTGAATTTGTTTCTCAAATCCATGCTGCCTAACGTGCTGTGGCCTAACACTGTTCTTTCCTAGCAGTGTTGTTTCCTTGTAATATGTCTTGAGTTTAAAAATCTCTACCTATGAAGGAAGCATGGCTTGACAGAGAAAAGCTGATGGCAGGCTTGTGGAAGAGGAGTCCTGCATGGCACAGAAGCCTCAGCCCAGCTAAATTTTAGGTCCGGGCTCCCCAAAGCACAACTGTCCGCAGGGTTTGCTAGTGCAGACAACACACAAGAGACCAGGAATCAAGGGCAGTGGCAGAAATGCAGCCATACTGAGTGATCCCCTTGGTGGAAACCCTGTGAGAACAATCCTTTGAAAAAACAAGAAGCCCCTGGCTCAAAACAGCTATCAAATTTATTGCTTTGCATATCTCAGGAATCTGATCCAAAGCAAATGGTGGAGCCAAGTAAACCAGCTGCCTTTGGAAAGAGGTATTATTTCAAACCCCTTGGGGAAAAATATGTTCATCCCCTTAAAACTGATCTCAGTAGGCAACTGCAAGTGCAACTGTTTCTGCTTATTCCTCCCCATTCCTACAGATATATTGAAGCCTTCACAAACAAGTGGGTTGTCTCTACTGATGGGAATATTCACCTTATGAAACATATCTCGCAAAAGAAGGTGGAACGTGAGAGGCAGAGGAACAGCAGCACCTCAAAACCTCATTCCTGGGAAGAAGAGCACAGGCTGTATATAGGCTCTGCCTGAAGCTGTATCTCAGAGTACAAAACATCTTGGGAATACAAAGACCATCTGTTTAAACCCAGTCAGAAGTTAGAGCAGACACAAAGGCCAGGCTTTCCTACCAGCACTATAAAAACCTCAGTCCGTGCTCAGGACTCTTCTAAATGCAAAATATTAGCTAAAACATGATAGCAACATTGATATTCCCTATACCTTCAATCAGCTAACAGAGCCTAATTCTTTTACCCTTGGTCTTCTCTGTACAACGACAGCCTCCCTTCCCTGTCCTTCCCTATCCCTGGATACTGCTACTCTTAAACAATCCCTGACCCCATCACAAACATCTCACAGCCACATTCTCTCTCTATATTCTCCTCTCTGCTGCACTCCTGGGTAAGCTGCAAGTTCCCAACCTCTCTGGCCCTGGGCCACAAAGGCTTATCAGGGCTAGCCCTCTGTACTCCCGAATACAACAGTGCAGTTTGCTGAAGTCTGTATCTGTGTCCCACCCATCCTTCTGTTCTGACTAAGGAATCAGCTTCTTTAAACCTCTGCCCAGGCTTCTGACAGCAAACATCTCACAAAACCAGGTCACTGGATCTCTGCCACAGCAGCTTCCCATGAGACCGGGCACCAAAAATGTTGGATGCAAAATAACACCACATGACCCCTGAGACGGGGCCTGTGCAGTTATCAGAAGGATGGTACCACTGCTTACTGTGCCAACAAACATGTCATTCCACAAAGACTCAGCAGAAGAGGCTGCCAAGTACACCCACTCTCAGAGCAGCACCACCAGTGCTTTGTACAGGAGATCAGATAAATTGAAAAGAGTGCATTTACTTCATGTGCTTCCTATCTTAGTCTCTGGGCTTATATCTGCATTATCTGATTAAGTGACTGTTAAATAACCCAAGCTGCCAATATAGGCTGAGGAAAACACTTTATCTTGATCTGGAAGCATTGAAGTAATCTCCAAATATGAATTTCAACAATGAAGAGCATTATTCAAAGCATAAATGAAGCTCTGTACTAAATCAAATCTAGTTACATCTGATAATGTAAGAAGGGAAAAATACTTCAAAGGAAGATGGAGCAAACTCTCTCTTGCATATTGCCTCTTCTTAGCAGTACTCAAAGCAGGTAACAAAACTCAGTCCAGTCCATGCTACCAATGAGGGAAAATAAAGTATGAGAAAAGGGAAGAGGTTTGTAAGCAGGAAAAGGATCCCCTCAACCACCCCCAATCAGTTGTTTTCTCTGCCTAGGGAGAGCAAGTCTCTAAATGTCACGTCTTCTTCCAATACAGACAGAGAGAGGAAAAATCCCCAAACCCTGCTTAAGAATATGAAAAATATCTTCAGAACGTAAGTCAAAGTATTCTTATTACCCATACAAATGCAATTCCCTTTGAAAGAGCATGAAATGATAAAACAGTATTAAAATATTAATGGGGCACTAATCTGGTAAACAGTTTCATTAGGAGAAAACAGCATTCATGGGAAAAAGTATTTCTTCTTATTGCTCATTCCAAAAGGAATTTGAAGCACAGCTGAACAACTGGTTTTGGAAACCCTTGCTGCACACCTAGCCCTAAGTCTCCGCCTGCAAAGACACGGGAAAGCATTTGTTCTGTTTGTGAAATCAGAGTGAGGCTTTTATCCACACATTTTGGCAATGGTCTCTGGTTATATAATGATTTCCATATGCTTATCACATCTGAACAAGAGCAAAACAGCACGGTACCAACTGGTTCTGTTTACATTATGATTTAGCCTTACATTTGGGGTTTTTTGGAGGGGATGTTTGTCAGGGGCAAGTGAATGCTTTTCAAAGTACCTTTCACTCTTTGACACTGAAATCAAAGCCATTGCCAGTAGGAAAGGGAAAAATCTGGATTCATTAAAAAAAAAAAGTAAGGTCAGAACAGCATGAACAGAATGCTGGATAATATAGAGGGAACTGGCAGTAACACCAGTGTTTAAAGTGGTCTGACATATCTCATGGTAAGCCTTTGTTTTCAGTTACTTGCAGCATTGCCAGATTAACTGGTTTGACAGCAATTTCCTTTGCTAGGTGTCTACCCCAGGCTGGGAATTTTTTGGTTTGTTTTTCTTGGGAATGGAGGAAAAACAACTGCTCAGAGGAAAAAAAAAAAAAGCTGTTCCATTGTTTCTGAAAGTTAGAAACATTTTATTACAAAGCCCACATTTGTTTTTCCCTTTTGAAAATAAATACTCAAATCGGATTCGGACAACTTTCTGATTGAGCAGAAAGGTTGTGGAAGTGGACCTCACAATTTTGTCGTAGTTTTAAAGATAAGACATTTTAATTGATGTCATGGGAAAAAAAGATCCTGTGAAGTAACATACCTGGTTGAGCCTTGCAGGAATTCAGCAACTGTACAGCAACATCTTGTGCTGTTCATCCAGCATTCATCACTGCCCTGTGGAATTTTAGTATTTTATAGTGCTACAAATAATCATAATAAACAAAGCTGAGGAAATGGCAGACGAACACCCCTTTGAGTTAAGCACTCAAAATCTAAACAGTGCAGCTTTAAGCTTCTAAATGTAACCTTGATAAGGCCCTTTTGTGACACTGCCTTTGCTATACAAGGTACTATTACAGCTAATTTCTGTTCTCTAGGACTTCTGAGAGCACCACAGGCAATGTTTGCCGCTGTGGCAAGCACTGAGGACTTAAGTCAACCCATAAGCCGGGCTTTAGGAAACAGCAGGACTACAGCTCAATGTCACCACAATAGCTCAGGCCCAGAAATACTCTCTTTTCATACTACCCCAAAACAAATTCTTTCCTTTTGATTTTTCCCCAAATAAAATTATAACCCAAAAGGTGCTATCACAGCAAGAAAAGACTTTGATTCTCAGCACGAATAAGCACAGAATTATGATTTTCCAGATGCTGAAGAGCTGAGTCTAAAAGTAAAAGCATACCCAGGAGCAGAGAAGTGTTCCTGCACTGTGTAGCTTAGATCTGGCTGGTGAGCACAGAGGGAATGCTCAGGTAACTTGGTTGCTTCAAAGCTGGCACAAGAGAAAAAAGGAGTGCCTCAGTTACTGCAGACAACATAGGCATTGCCACTTCATTCAGAAGAGTCCTCAAAACATATTTTTTATACAAATCCAGATGATACCACCCACCCACCACCCTGTATGAACTTGGGATGCCCAACAAAACAGATCACAATCCACAGAAATTAGAAAGTATTTTTTATGCAAAGCTGGTGAAACTGAACATAACAGCCATTCCCTAGGGCCGGGCAACATCAGTAGACTTCTGACATGGAAATGCCCAGTTGATTCTCTCTCAGGCTCACTGAAGCTTGAAGGAGCACTCAAAGAGCTGAATCAGGTCTAACGTGGAGAAGTTCAAGGCACTGCCATGTTTTGTCCAGCTCCCATCCAGCTGGGACAGTCACAGCAGCAGGAGGTACTTTCCCCAGACTGAGCGCACCTGAATATGGAAGTAGCAGCAATCAGACACAGCCACAAATGAATGCCCTGCCTGTGCTCTGCTCTGTTAACATCACTAGCAAAGGCTTCTGGAAAGGATTAGAAATGTTTGCAAAATATTTTACAACTAATGGCATGCATCTCCCGCAGCAGTCTTTCAGTTACAGGAGGAAATAAACATACAACCAAAATCCTCTTAATCAGTCTCTCTGAGAAAGCATTTTTCCAGAATGAAAGGAGAAGATCATGTTGTCACTGGAAGCAAAACACATTTTCTGTATTCATGCACTCCTAAGATACTTCTCAGCACTGCACATAAAGGAACAGGCTGAATCCAGCATTGCTGGTGCTGTGAACTAAGCAAACATTTTGGGGATTTTAATTTCTACCAAGCAAAACCACTTAATTATGGCAGCAGAGGTAATGAAGAAAAGAAAGCCCATTATCAGAAGGTTGAAATTTACTCAACTGGAGTCCACACCTGCTCTGGAACAATTCCAAAGATCTGCAAATTGAGAGGGCTGTAAAGTCAATACTAGGAAAAAACCACAGGTGTGGAAAAAAAGTGAGACAAGCCTCACAGAAGTTACTCATTTAAGTGAGAGAACAGCCCTGTTCCAGAAAGTTGCCCAGCCAAACAAATCTGGTGATAGAGGCAAGAAGTTCTTTGCTAAAGGTAAGAGCACCCGCCAGTGGCAGAAGAGTCACCCTAGGGCTTTTAGCTCCCAAATCAGTGATGCTTTCATCAAATCACATCCAGAGAAGAGGACTACAGCAATAGTTTGTGCCCTGCCTGTTTGTATAATCTACTGGAAAAGGTCTTGCATCTGATACATGATTGTAACGCATACCTGTACCACAAGCATTGTGTGAGAGGTACAGCAGCACCCACTTGCAGTCCCAGCGCACTCTAGACAGTTGTGCTGCTTACCAGGGCTCATATCAGGGACATGACCAAGAAACTACAGGATTACAGAGTGGTGGTGAGGGACTCTGGATTGCAGGTGGGGCTTTTTCATCAATCCTCCCAGTCAGAGGGAAGGGATTTGAAAGGGCCAGCGGAGTCTGGCAAATTGACACATGGATGAGACTGATGCCATAGCCTGGGGTTCAGCCATTGGACTCACTTGAACCTGGCCTGTGAGAGGCTGATGTGTTCCCATCTGTCAGAGAAGGGAAAGAGCATCTTTGTTCACAGGCTTGCCTAGATGGTGAGGAGAGTTTTAAACTAAAGTTGCTGGGGAAGCTGAACCTCAATCCATCCCACTCCTACAAGTGTGACGCCTGTGACAGTGGAAGATGCCCAGAGTGTGGAGGTGGATCGCAGGTCAGCAGAAGAGCACCTGAAGCACAGCACGAAGGAATTTCAGCAGCTCCAGCCAGTGAGTCGTCTTCATCCAAGCCCCAACTTAAATGCCTCTATGCAAACACATTTAGCATGGGGAATAAACACCAGGGGTTAGAGATGTGTGCACACCTGCAGGACTATGGCCTCACTGGCATCATGGAGACATGGTGGAATGCCTCCCATGACTGGAGCGTTGGAATAAAAGGTTATGGGCTCTTTGGAATGGACAGGCAGAGGAGATGAGGAGAGAGTGTTGTCCTCTACGTCAATGACCAGCTGAAGTGCATGGAATTCTGCCCAGGGAAGGATTAGGAGCTGACCAAGATCTTATGGGTCAAGATTAAAGGAAGGGCAGGGACAGATGATATAAGAGTGCGGAGCTGCTACAGGCCACCCACTCAGGAAGACTGAGCAGATGAACCCTCTATAGACAGATAGGAACAACTTCATGCTCACAAGCCCTGGTCCTCCTGGGGTCCTTCAACCATCCGGATATCTGCTGGAGGGACAATGCAGCAGGGCATAAGCAATCCATGAGGTCCCTGGATGCACTGGTGATAACTTTCTTCTGCAAGTGACAGAGAAACAAGGTGCAAAACCTGGGAACAATTATGGTCACAAGTATACCATGTTTAAATAAGAACCAAAACAGCTCAACCAAAGCAGCATGAGTAAACATGGATGGAAGGAATTCAGTGAGAGCTGTGACCTGTTTGGCAATGAATTTTCATACACATCAATGCACATGGTGAATGTTTAGTTTTGGAAGAAATCTGATGCAGAGAGAGGAAAAAACCAAAAAGAAGTGACACTCAAGAAGTTCAGAACTTTCTTGCCTGACCTTGGGTCCACAAGCCAAGGGAGATTTGGGAGCCAAGCAACAGAGACCAGCACCTCTCACAAAGGGATCTTACAAGAGGATGAATTGATGTATCCTTAACCTCTCAGAATGCTTAAAAATCTGGCCCTTCAAATAAATACGGCAAAGAAACTGCACATGTCCTTATTAAAATTAAACACATGTTATACTTTAGGGAAATGAGGGTGCTGGAGGTTAGTACACATCCTGCAGCAGTCAGAGTGTTGTGACTTCTTAGCTGCAAAGGCACATGGCAGATACCTACCTCTTGTACAGTCAGCCCAAAGTATGTTCAGTGTACCAGAAAAGCCTCAAATTCCTACACGGTAACTGCACAGGTCAAGCCCAGCATGATTAATGAACAGAAAATCTGCAGCTTTTCGGTGACTGTTTAGGCATAAGGCTTCAAAGCCCTGTGCTAGCTACCACTTTGTTAGATCCATAAAATAGCCACAATTAGGCAACGCAGACGTGAAAAGCTAAATAGCACCATTCCAGGTGAAAAGAAACACACAGATTTGGTGGAGGTAGTAAAGCCTGAGTAACAGGTACCCAACAACTACTGCTGCATCCTTAGGAAGGGGTGAAAACAGCACCTTTCATTTCGTAGTAGGTGATGGAGATAGACCTCAGATTCCACAAGTTTATTGGAAACTGGAAGAAAATGCATTCACTTCTATATATCCTGGAAAGGTCAGGAGCTCTGGCAGGGACTTATGGTGCTGCTGAAGTCCCTTCTGATATGGCGCTTTTTTTGGACTTTTTTTAAACAGTGTTTGTTTAGACATTGGCTGACAATGGCAAGGGAATGATCAGCAGGGCCTGCCTTGTTTTATATGGAGGAACACTATGGTCTCCCATGAGGATATTTGAGGGGCTTTCCTGTACTATTCCTTATTCCAACACTTCCAAATTATCCTGTCTCAAATGTTCCAGGCTCTTAAATTAAGCCCTTTAAGGAGATTAAGGAGATAGGAACTACACTCAGACCCTTGCCCTCTTTCAGAAACCTAATTAAATGGATGAAACTTCCTTCCTTCTCATCTGTGATGGCAATAGCAGGGAATTTTACACTATTAGTTCAACATTTCAAAACCTTTGGAAACCTTTTCCCTTTCTCTTTTTCTTTTTTTTTTTTCAAAGCAGATATCACAAAATCATGGATAATTCTAAAACATCACTGCATTTTTCTACTATGGTTGAAGAGAGGCAATTTTTAATAAAAATACGCATTTAAAAAAAATCTCTGAGCTTTTCATATCCAGAAAACCTCACATTAAGGGGAGGAAGCTGAAAAAGAGTATTTCTGCCAGAGCATGGAAACAGTGTTAAGGCTTCCCTCCTTAACAGTGGTGCACATGAAAATAGAACCAACAAGCAGAATTTTCCTGACCAATTGGAACTATACTCTATAAATGCCCTTACCTTCTTTTATGGAAGCAAGTTACTGTTCTCCCCAGTGTTTGGAGAACTTACATAAAGGATTCATTATTAAATTGTTTTATGAACAATATTCAACATTTTTAGGACTCCATGTAAGAAATAGTTCAAAGACTTAACATTCCATAGAGACTCCTCTACTTTGAAACGATCCATGATTCTTAGTTTCACATAATTAATGTTTCTTCATTTCAAGTTGGTTACTAATATGAAAAGTAATTTGTGAAATTAGGCAGCCCATTAAAAGGACTGCTTTTTCTTATGTCTCCCAGGATATCAATACTAAATTCACAGTCAAACATTCTTTCCTTTGTACTTTGGTAAAAGACTCTATTCACCCTCATAGATTATTCTGGAGGAGCTATGTAGGAGCAGTTCAGTTCGATGCTACTTTTTGCTGTAAATATCCAGCTCTCCTTAAAAAAACTTACAGAAATAAATAGACATTGAAAAAAAAAAAAAACCTCAGCAAAGCACACAATAGAGGATCACTTAAATGTTGCTTGAATGAAGACAATTACACAAAAAAAAATTTAGGTGTTTTCTGTCTCAGTGAAAAATAAGTGTTTTCCATAAAACATTCCTTTTGTTACTTGCGGGTTTCATCGGCATGGAGTGTCTGAGCAACAAGGAAAATACTGCAGAGCTCCAGAGAAACAAATCAGTAGTGCCATCCCCAGCAGACATAGTTTCCATGTGCCTCAGGGTAGGGATACTGAATTCTCCAAATTAGGACAGACCTTCAATTTTCTGCAAGAACTTCATGGGCTTAAAAAAGCACCAGGGCTCTCCACAGTGTTTGTGAAGCAGAACACTCTTGTATAAAAAGACAGGGTATTTCAAATTTCAGCTTCATCCCAGCCAGGATAAGTCTTTGCATAATGATTTCCATTTTTCTGCTTTATAGATGAAATTGTGAATAGTACCTTAGCACACTGGGAAGAAATGCATTTTTCAAGTAAAGCATTTGACCTTCTGTTACTCATTTTCTTTCAGTAATTTTTAGGTTTAGAGAATATAACTATTCTTTAAACTCATATAAGCATACTGAGGGAGGATATAAAGACTGTATTCTGAACCATGCTCTCTGTTAGGTCTGCTGTGCCTGGAGGGGCTTTAACTCTTTGGCATCTAATGTCACCAAAAATTGCTAGGTTTCTGTGTACTGCCTTATAAACTGACCAAACCAGGCACAAGAAAGAGCACTTGCTGACATATAATGACTAATTCTTACACTTGGTTATTTACAAGCACATTCTTCACTGAAGATTTAAGCAGATTGATGGTTGGCTCTGTTGGTTGCAATAAGGTGTATCATAGGAATTTCAACAGAATTCAGTAAATAAGTTTGCATCCAATACTCATCTCCTTTTTCATTTTGAAGTATTGCATACTGCCTGGAACTAATGGTAAAGTTATCTTTATAAAACCTGACAAGACACACAAATTATTCAGGAAAGTAAATTCCATTTTCAGGTATGACTTCAAATGACATTTCAAGGTAAATTTAAGCACAACGTGAGCAAGCATCTAATAAGATGGGATGGTTTTCAAGGATGCAAGGAGTTAAAATATGGAAAATTCTGCAAGCCTCAGACAAAGTTTAGACACCCCTGAAATGCTCAAAAACAAGTGTTCAGATTCTAGATTTCTCTACAGAAAATTGCTCTAAGTCCTTCAGTGTCATTTTCCATCCAAACTGTCAGACTATCAAGAAGACTGCCAGAAAGGTCTTTCCTATTCTTGCTTTATCCCATGCTATGACTGACAACCTAGGCAATTGGATACAAAGTAGTCTTCTGAAATCCTGCAGAATTCAAAAGAAAATCATTATCAGTAACATGAGGTGATTTCCAACTAGCTCTAAATAAGTCAAAATACAGGAACAAATAAGGCAAATGCTACTCCAGGGGATGTAAAGAGAGAGCACCCAAAAAGCAGAAAGCTCCTGACCTCCACAGCAGCAAAGCCACAGCAGAAACACTCAGCATACTTCAGAAAGGATATGGAAAGAGCAGGAGAAAGCCTGAGGAGGACAATAAAAATTAACTGTGAAACAGGTAAGGAAAGACTGCAAAGATATACATGTCTAGGCCACTGCTTGAAAGTTCCTAAGCGCACAAAAGGTTGCTGCCAAGGGAATGACCTATTCACCACAACCCTGGGAGAAAGGTCAAGCAACCACTGCAGAGATACAGCAAGCCCTAGGGAAAATACAGCATCAATATGTGAACCAAAACTCTTCAACAGCCAGACTTTCAGCTGGGTGAGTTTAGAAAGCTGGTTCAGACATTCATACATGCATGATGGCAGAAGGAGTTCTGAAGGGACTGGGAACAGTAGAGAGAGCATGCATGCAACAAGAGAGACCCAAAGAGCCAGCAGGGCAAGGAGCCAGCAAATCAGGGCCAGACTCCTGTTCTATAACATTTTCTGCATGTAAAAAGCACAGCTTAAACCAGAAAGTTTTGTTGGATTGTGTAAGCGAATCCACTCAAGAATCAAACCATGAAAATGTATGACTTTTTTACATGGCACTGTCCCCACACTAATACAATGGAGCTCTACAGTCCTACTCAGCATCCCTCATTATTACAAAGGGTTTCCCAGTTGTGACTCCAACCTCAGTTTGTTCTGTTAAATATTTAACCTCTGATAGCATTTAAACTGCGGGATCCATTTGAGTTTCTTAAGTTCAGAGTGAAACTGAATTGTTCTGGTGGAACATAAATGATCAGCTGGGGAGAAGATACCACAGAGAATGCACAGTCCTATTTACTTATGCCTTCTTCGAATAGTACCTAATTTAATAACATTATATATGGCATTTCCTAGTTATAAGTACTGTGCATACTGTTCTGTGCAACATTTCGGTACTGGTCACTCCATCATTAGGCATGGCCCTGCTTGCCTTCCTGCTTGCCTACTTTATTGCAGTTCTACCGTTCAACAGTGCTGCTAGTTTTTCAAATCCATTACGTTAAGGCCTTCCCAGAGAAACCTTGCTTTTAACCAGTCATTTTCCGCAACTTCTGAACTGTAAATAAAGTAGCAAACTGTCCATTAAACATGTCTGATATTGCTGTTTCCCATCTTTTCTTTGGCAATATTTCCATTTTTTGCTAAAACCATCAGGTTAGAGCTGCAAAATTAAGTCATGAGTTACAGTCTATAGTCTCTCAACTGAGGAAGGCTGATTTGTGACAGTCAGCTCTTAATTATGACTTGATAAATTCAAACCAAAGGACCTGCTCATATAAGATGGTGAAAGCAGTCAAACACATATGGAACCAGTGCAAGGGGCACAAAACACCCTGTGGATGCAGAAGCAGGTATCTGGACTTTTCCTGATGAAAAACTACCCTGTAGTTACAGGTAGTTTATCAAGATACAGCCTTGAACTGAAATACTACATCTGAAACCTGCACAGAGAAAAGCCAGCATTTATTTTGGAGAATGTAGTTTAAATATCTAGATATTACTTCTGTCTGCCAAAGCCCTGAGATAGCCAAACCACTAAATATATAAAACCTGAGTTAAAAACCAGCAGCTTACGCTCAGTGACCATAGTTCTCTTCCCTTTTCATTCCTGCATTCCCATTGGGGACAACTTTCCCACCACGGTAACAAACACAAGTCTTTGCATGCCCCAGTGGATGAAATGCTTGTGCTCTCGAACAATTTGGTCTCATAAAGTTAAGGAAGAATCACCAGATTATGTAATAATCACCCAGGCCTCCCCAAGAAGCGCAGAATTTTAATATATTTGTACACAAATGAGTAGTACTGGCATACAGAAAACATTTTGAAGGACATAGAACATAAATACTGGTAAAATAATAAACACATACTGCAATTTAATGGGCATTTCAGAATCAAGTTCTCAGCAATGGTAGTGCTATTCATGTTTATGTAATGGATGCAATATTTCCCATATACTGAGAAATCCAGAAAGACTAATGAGTCATTCAAGCAATGCTCAGAATCATGCCTGAGATAGACATACAGACATACAGATCACTTTCATTGTTCAGAACCTCCTCCCTAAAAATTAAAAAAAAAAATTAAAAAACAAAATTTAATTTTAAAAAAATTGAAAGTTTCCAAGCTTATCCTACTGAGACACACAAAAAAGTGCATCCAAACTTTGGGCTACCCGTCACAGGAAGGACATGGACCTGTTGGAGAGAGTCCAGGAGAAGCCACCGAAATTATTAGAGGGATGGAGCACCTCTCCTACAAGGAAAGGCTGAGACAATTGGGATTGTTCAGCTTAGAAAAGAGAAGGCTTCGGGCTGACCTGTTTACAATTTTAGTACCTGAAGGGAACCTACAAGGAAGATGGAGAGTGACCACTTACAAGGGCATATAGTGACAGGACAAGGGGGAATGGCTTCAAACTGAAAGTGTAGGTTTAGATTAGATATTAAATTCTTTACTGCGAGGCTGATGAGGCAAAGGAACAGGTTGCTCAGACAAGTTGTGGATGTTCCCTCCCTGGATGCATTCAAAGCCAGGTTGGATGGGGCTGTGAGCAACCTGGTTTAGTGAAAGTTTCCCTGTCCAGAACAGAGGAGTTGGATCTAGATAATCTTTAAGGTGCCTTCCAACCCAACCCATTCCATGACTCTGCAATTCACTGGCAATGCCAAAGTGGTCACATCACCTAAGTACGGTCCCCAGATTTCAAGCCTTGGAGCTCTTTCTCACTTGGTGATGAGGAAAAATTACGTAGTGAAAACTCAGGAACTTCATGTAATATCTAGTATGATATTTAAAGATAATATTTCATTTCCTGCCTTGCTCTTAAAATAAATCTTTCATTGAATTAAGAACTACACTCACAAGCCAAATGCATTTTCCTCACTAACATCAATTTTTTTTCCCTTTGAGAGACATATTAAAAAACACAGGGCTTTACTTTCAGTTGTTGTTTTTTCCTTATAAGAAATCATGCCTGGAAAAACAATTCAATCACTGCATCATTGTATAGGGGTGTTACTTTTATTAAGAGATTTCTCAGAAGTCTGGTAACATTTTTTGTGTAAGGGTCATTCCTTTACATGCAAAGTGTATTAATCGCCTACTCCAACTTCATCATGTTCAGAAAAATCATAGCTGGGTAAAATCCTCTGCTGCTAAAGCTCCTTTATAACAAGATGTTAATTACTTTATTTTGTTGAGGGGTGAAAGCTTAATTATTGTGGATTTGTAACCCCCCGTCTGGCACTTTGGAACAGAATTTGTAGTATTTCTTTCAATCATCAGGGAGCCAGGCCATGCCATACACTAGGGAGTAGCATAAAACAAAGGCATAACCATGTTGTAGGGCATGTAGAAGTAGAAAAGTCACCACAGAAACAGAGTGGTCTTCAGCATTCCTTTCCCGCCTCTCACAAAACCCATATAGAATCGGGATACGCATTTTGGATTACACTCTCCATAAACATAAGTAGCTTGGTTTTACTGCCTTTTAAGAGAGTTGTGGCAATTTATATCCACTCCATGTCTGAGCCAAATAAGAGTATTGAATGCTACCTGTATTTGCCCATTCTAAGATGTTCTCCTTTCACCTATTTAAACATCCACTATGCAAACAGAATATGAAACCCTCATTCCCAAAAAGCCACTCCTTTACATCTTTTCCACTTCTCTTGACAGATCCATTAGTGATCAAGCAGAATTTACCCATTATTAGCTGGAGGGTCTCAAAGGAATAGTGTTCTATATGATCATTCTATATATAAATCCTGACAAATGCACTCTGGATGAAGCCATGGCAACTTTCTTACTGGATTTACTATAATCCTTATGCCGTCTTCTTCATGTGTTTAGTGTAAAACTCACCTTTCAACATCAGGACATTAGAGTTATAAGGAGGGAAAAAAAATTAAAAATCAGCACAGTGGATAATGTTGCTCTTTGGATTTCAAGTGAAGAATTTACATGCAAGGCACATATTACTGAATAATAATAAAAAAGTCACTACTGGCTGTACTGTTTGCATTTTTGCTTCATTTTTTTGCTGCACACCCTCAACAGTCTGGTTCCCCAACTGACCACAGCACTTAAGGTGTGGCCAACAGGGTGAACACTGCTGCTCCAGAGTCCTGTGGAAGGTACAGTGCCACATCCAGGTAGCCTGGCAATGCCAAAAATATTTATTTTCACACCTGTTAACTGTGTTTGCACAATCTGTAAAAAATTTTGTAATCTTCAGTGCTAGACTGCCTACGTATAATCTTATTCTTATTTGCTGTTTTACTGCCTCCAAGGGGTTCTGCTCCTCCACATAGGAAAGATATATTATACTTTAAAATGATGACCAGGGACAGGATACAGAGGCCACCCCAGGAAGATAGGGTAGCATTATTTCCTGTTATCTACAACTGCATAATTTCAACCCCACAAAAGTCCTTGGTATATGAAGAGTAGGCAGGAGGCTTTTTCTTTACAAACTGAATTAACTCCAGCAAAAGGGGCCAAATGATACAAAAGCAGGACTGACTGAATGTCTTCCTCATTTTTAGCCTAAGGGATTTAACATAGGTTCCTATCATTCCCTGGAGAGACTAATGAACCTCATTGTTAGGAAATCTTACTTGACATTTTCTTTAATTCTCTTTCAGCCTATTTCTATGAGTTACTTTGCCTCAGCACAGCCCAAAAAGCAATTCTTGACCTTTCCTCCACATTAAACTCTTTAATTTCATTTTAGAAACACTTTTTCAGAGGAAAGTTGACCTCTGGCAAACATACACACATGGAATCAAACCTAAAAGCCAAACACAAATCATTTCAGTTGAAAGCACAGTGTGTGCCTGACTGTAGGTTCAGACCATCAAGCCTCCATCCCCGCCAACAGCACAGGTTCTTTGAGGAACCATGACTCTTTCTCACCTGGCAGCACTCTGGGGTGTGTGTGGGGGGTGGATTTGCAGAAGAAAACAGGAGGGTGAGTCACCTGCACAGCAACATCCATTTCAGCAGACGTATGAATTACTTATTCAGGACTGCAATAAGGATGCACACAAAAATCCTTCGAAAAACAAGATCCTTAACCATACTAAATGCATTTTGTTTGAGAAAGTAGTCAGATGGAAGAACTCCAAACTGCTATAATGAACACGACAGCTTGTAGCTCAGAACTATGCATCTGGGTTATTTAGCTAAAAGGCAGCTGTGTGGAGTCACAAATGGACAGCCCTGATCAGAATAGCTGTGTCATCCCAACCAGCACAGGAAGAACTAACATCTGCGAAATGAGAGTTTGTCCCTTTCTTTTTATGGGTTCTTTTTCCTCAAGTTTTTTGTCCTCTCCTTGCAAGAGACAATTTATGGGGTTTGTTTCATGCCAAATAGAGCATTATGAGCTATATCATGAGACAGCAAGTGCAGCATAACAACGGCTTCTGAACATGACCTTTCTCATACAGGTACAATTTATAATGTATACACAATTTAACAAAGTTTTCTGGAACTCATACTTCAGAAAGCAAAGGTGAAAAGCGTCACCATGGCTAGCAGCTCTGCTATTTTTAAAGAATATATTTTCTGTGATATATCTATTCTGCCTTAACTGAACCCTGTGCAAGCTCCAGTTTTACCAAGTCCATGTGTTCATTTCATTAAAAAACAGTTTTATTTAAAAATATTCTTCTTTCCCTAGTACTCTCCCCTCAAACCATCAATATTTCAGGATGAAGACTGTATTTTTGTCATATATTTAGATATAGTGCCTGCTAAAAGGCATCCTTGTCACACATCTCCTTTACAGTACAAAAAAAACAAGCAGTGAAAAGCCTCATAACTTTACATTTGGTGCTATTCCTCAGTCCCCTACCTAGACAAAGCACCTGTTTTGAGACATTATCTGAAAACTCCTTTTTAATGAGCTTGCCCATTTCCATTTAAAAGCTAAATACTAGATTGGTGAATTTTTTTTCCTGTGTTCATCTGTGGGGGGGGGTGGGGGGGTGGGGGAGAGAGTTTCTGTGGAAAAATGGCCACTGTATAGTTCTGCCTCCAAACACTACAAGTTTATAATTCGAAGTAGAATCTGTGCTTTACGTGGGGCTATATCAAGAGTTTTCTCTCTTAACATTTAGCAGAGCAGTTGCTTCCCATACTTATTAGCTGAGACAAAAAATGCTGTCTTGCTATCATTCCCTGTGTATTCCATGTAGGTTCCCAATATCATGGCATTTTTTCCCCACAGGCTCTTTGATCTATGTATCTCACAGCTACCCTGACTAGGTGGTACAATGGCTTTGCAGGGATTTCTCTACACTCTCAGGAGAAATTTAATCCATAAAGATACTTATTGATAGCTTGCTTCCTTCACCGCGAGCTTCCCTTAATATGCAACTTCACTTCCAAAGAATTACCTGCTCTATCATTTCTATAGACCTTATACCTAAAGATAGCAGTGTCCCATTTTTTAAATATTCCACCAACTTTCTAAAACAGCTGTTATATCAGTTCCTTTAATTATAGCAGATACTTCCTAGTCTTCTCAGGGAGGCCGCACATATTTGAGGTCCCGTTGGTTATGTCTCCGTGTCCTGATAAATTGAGACTTCACCTTTTCAAACTTCCTTTTTGTTGTTCGTTCTCTTATTCTTACCAGCTTGTGTCCTAGTTTTGTCCAGAATTATACTTTCTTAACTTCTCCTTCAAAAGATGTTTCTCCCCTCAACAAGTCTACATTTCTTAGCTTTTCCCTGCCTTCCCTTGGTTTTTAAACTCCTTTAGATTTTTTTTTTAATTTCCATTTCCAGCACTGCCTGACTGGCTCTGCATTGGTTCTCTCTCCCCAGATGGCCTCTATCCATTCCAATTTTCCCTAGTTTTCTAATGGATATGATATCCTTCCCCTATACTATTTTCCTTTGAGCCATGACCTGAGATTCCCCAGCTCCATCTGTCCCTGCACATGACACTGGCAGCATGTCGGAGAATGCTATCTCACAGACTCCTGTCTCAAGCCTACTACCTAAAATCATACTATTGCATGCAATAATTCATCATCATTTCCTTCCATACCACGGGAACACACGTGCAGGAAGCACAACTCGTACCTGCACTACAATGTGACCGAAAGTCTGTACCTGCCATGCTCACACACGTATCAAGTTAGTCCTTGCACACCTCACAGTGGCATTAAACACCCTGAAATCTTCACCCCTCATAGATTCCCACTTCAATACCTTATCTCCTAACAGCATCTGAGATATGCCCCTGGCTGTGTGTCCATATTACATGACCATCATCCTGAGCAGAGGGAAGGAGACAGCTGTGGCTGTTCGGGCAGTCTTTCCCCCTGTTCACCTGGCTGCCTTCTTTTCTGCAGAGTTTATTCATTGCCACCAACACAGGATGTGAAAGTCATGTCGTGTGAGGGTTAATGCTCCACGATGCCTTCAGGTCTCCTCCACACGTTTCTCTATTTCCCTGAATTTCTCTTATTCATCTCAGCTAAATCAGAAATACTCTGAAGGCCATGATCTGCTGAGCACCGACTTAATGTGAATGCCATCTACCAACAAGGCAGGCTCCATTCAGGATTGTAGCAGTTGCCCAATGCCCTGAATGAACCAAACTCACAGCCATTTCTTTACAAAGTAGCTTTACTGCAACTAGGTAGACGGAAAAGCTCGATTCATGCACTTGATCTTTCATTAGGTGTCCTTGTCAGGTGTTACTTCTAATCTCCTAATGGAGGAGATGTTGCTTCTCCATATGCCATCAGCCGTGTTCGCTGCCCACAGGATTTTGTTCCTGTAAGGGTGCTGCTGCCCTTTCCGAGACCATCAATTTGAGGGGATGTCACATGGCCTTAAAAACAGAAATGAAGTGGAAATTTCTGACATACATTTATGGTCTCCTCAGCAACAGAGTAATCAAATCAGTGCCCCCTGTGGTATTTCAAAAGGACACAAATATTGCTTGAATAATACAAGGCTGTACAAGCACCCACCACATGTCCATTTAGCTTGAAATCAATAGTCCTTTTGCCTCCTTTCTTCAAGATAATTAGTCTTACCAATGATAATACCAAAAACCCGACCTCCTTCTTTGCCTCTTTGGTTTAACTGTTCTCTTCAGACTCTCAGGTATGAATGGAATTCTTCTGTAAAGTGTAACATGCACAAATAATACCACACCTTTGTAAATTGGTCAGAATTCTCCGAAGAAGAGAGAGCTTTTGAAGTCTGGCTCATTTTGGCTAATATTTTCAAACACACAAAAACAGTAGAATTAGAAATTATATCAGAAATCACATAATGAGTAAGGTTAAATTAAAAGAGTAACTTTGGAGGGAGGTGTGGGCTGGGATTCTTATGACAGACAAATGTCAGTTTTCACCAGAGAGGTGTTTGATTAATTTTTTACCTTATCTGTAAGGTAAAAGAGTAAAATTAACTCTCCTGAAGAAGACTGAGCATAAAAAAATATGCATGATTATTAAACCTGAGATAGTAGCTAAAGTGATAGACAGAATCAGAACACAGGGGCCTAAAAAGGGAACTATTTTGGCCATATTTGAACAGACTTTAAATAGATAGATGCAATTGATATAATTCACCTAAAAGGGGAACTCAGCTTTCAGAAATTTGGAATTATTGCCATTATGATTTCTCAAGTTGGCCAATAAAAAAACAAAACAAAACAAAAGGGCCGCAAAAATCAATAGTCCTTCTAGCAATGCAGATCTTAAACACCAAAGCCATGTCAATAGTAAGAGAGCAGGCATAGTGTGCAAGTAAGCTGATATATTTCAAAGTTAACACTCACCAAAAGTCTTTGCATGCAAGGAGGAACACTTCTAAAATTACCCCTTTCAGACATCAATAGCACTACTGCAGGGCCTTGCTAATCTCTCCTTCCCAAAATCACAGTCACCTAATTTAGATCACTGCAATTAGCACCAGATGTTCCTTTACACCTTCAGAGATCCAGGTTTGTTAACTGAACACTCCTGTGTTATGATAATGTCATTTTAACACTCTTAGCAGGCTTCTGGTTTCCTTCACCTCCCTATCTCAAAATCTGATGATAATTTTAATCCAAAAATAATACAGGTAGAGCTCTAGAATAAACTTCAGTCTTTAGTGTGAATTATTGGGGTGACCCATGTTCCTTAAGGCAGGTGATCATCATCACAACATATCCTAGGTACCAAAAACATCTGCACACAGCTGACAAATATAACACAGATCTGGAAGACCTGTCCCTTTCTGGATGACAAAGCCTATTCAGATAAAACAAACTCTCTCTCTTGCATGTCAAATGCTTCTCTGGAATCTTGGATAATCATAAGGCTGAATCATATTAATTTTTCAAGTTACAAGAAGCTGAAACCTCAATACAATGCTGAGGCACATTTGTTTTGGCAGAAGACACGAGTGTTACAGTTTCCAGATTTCCTACAGGCTGAGTCCTGGTGTTCCAGCAGTTCTGAGCATTTTAGGATAAACTATTTCTTTCTGTAGGTTTCTAGGCTGAGTGTTTCAGACAACCTTTAGGGGAAACTGAGGATGTTTTCTCACACTGCCTAAGAGGGTGTTTTCACGTAATCTAAGAAACCAATTAGGACACTTCTCAGTTGCTTTGCTGGGTATTTTTTAAGTTTAGTTTTTACCCTTCATTTTTTAGAAGTCTCTTCCAAAAGCTCATTTCCCCTACCTCTTCAGGCATTCTGTGACACAGAAAGCCCCCAGCTACTCAGAGCTGTCTCACAGGTCAATGCTGGGCAGTACAGAGTGGACAGAAGACCCTTTTAGCTCCACCAAGTCTAAGATTATTGACAAAAGCCAAGGTTCCTCAGTGGAAGCCATGGGGAACGGTTCACAACACACATTTCTCAGATCGAAACAAATAACAGGCATTTTAATGAAAGCTTTAGAACATAATCAGCCTTAACAATCTTACAAAAATCACCAACTTCTAGCTTCACATCACATTCCGAGTACCTCATATACCAAAGAGGAGTTTCTAGAACTGTTTGCAAACAGGCATGACAAGAATCCCTCGTGCTTTGCATTGAGAGGTGTGACTGGGGTGGACATTAAGATGAGCCTGAGGACATCTCAGTACTCAGAATGTTCACCTCCCTTGACTTGATTCAAACTACCTCTGTAAGAATCAAAAGTGAGTTCACTCAAGCATGGATAAGAAAAAAAAAACAATTCAAAAAAAATAAGCAAGCTGAAGGAGGTCTCCAAAGAGCCCCAAGAATTACCAGCCTGGGAAGTCAGTCACCAAATAAGATATTTGCAGAACTGAGCACTTGCACCTGAAAAAGGAGAGACAAAATGTACAAAAGGAGGAGAGGGATGCTGATCCACAGCACTCTTCGAAATGTATGAAACCACATAGCTAAAGAGTAATATAAAGGCTTTCACTACAAATAATGGCTCATGCTACAGCAGTGAAAATGTAGGCTTAATATCAATTGAAAGCTAATGCTATGCAATAATTTCATAAAGGAAAGAGGAAACAAGTTTCCTGACTGGCACACCTAAAATTAGATGAGATCAAACTTTACAAAGGATCATCTCCTCAAACAAGCTCAGCACATAAGAGCTCCTAGCCAATCTTCTGGAAGGCTACAAAAGCCAAGTCTGAAAATGCTGACACTGTTTAATTACTGTCAGCAGGGACTGCAGTGTGGAGACTGGCCTCAAACATAACTATCCAGCCCATACAAAACTCACTTCTCCAGGCAGTGTTTTACCCCTAAAAAGAAAAACAAAACACTCAGTGAATTGTGTGATGGCGCTGCTTCTTTTTTCCCATCAAGATGTTGACTAAGGTTGATTTAAGAAGAATCAAATTGTGTGTGATGAAGAGAAAACAGTTGCTATAATTTTAGACCGACTTTGCAAAAACTTGTTCAGTTTGAACATGATAATGACGAATTAGATAATTACATTGCACTGAAAGCATTATTGTTACTGAAAATATCTTCTCTGTAGCAGCCATCCCTTTGAGCATGTATACCCACTGTTTTATGGTTTAAACCAATGGTGACCACAAAGATGCCCCTTCTCAACGAGTTGTTCAGATGCATCAGTCGTTGCCTTTGTGGCTGTGCACACAGAGGCCAAGGAACACAAGCTATCATATAATATAGCAAACTATCTCAAAGGTTTGATAAAAATATCAGGAGAGGGTTAAACCATGAGCACTGGGTCCCATACCCGACTTCTGGCACCAGCTAGTGCCAGGCATCTCAGAACAAGATGCAAGGAAGATTTTTGTATGAACATATAGGGTGGCATTCTCCCAACTCTGAATAGACAGCTGATGATTCCTGTTGTAGACGTTCTTTCCCTCTTCCAAAACCCTCCTTTGTTCATTATTTTCTCTTACCAGTACACAAATTAGTTACCCCTGCAAAATCCCAGTTTGTCTTTAATTCTGTTGAAAATGTCACCTATCAGGTTTTTGATGAAATGAGTTTCATAAGTGAAATAAAAAGAGATGACTGCCTTTATGCAGGGTTCTGCCATGTTTGTTACAGTGGCTTCCTGTGTCAAAAATTCTGCTGTCCTATTCACAGCCTTATAACACAGAAGAAAAATCTTTCCTGGAGAAGGCAAATCCTTTCCAGGGAGATCCTGGAGGCTTTTCAGTGGCTTAAGCTTCCTGTATCATCTTCCTGGCACAATGACAAGCCTATGACAAGAAGAAATAAGTCTGCGATACTCATTCTGAGGGCCTTTTGATGTTGGAAAAAGCTGAGACTGAGCAGTTTCTGAGTTTACCAGGCTTTTTCGAGGTAGGTATTCCCAAAGATGGGAAAGCAAGGTGTGTTCGTGCGGAACCAACCCTGTGATGCTGGGCTGTGAAAAGGTTGTAACAACCTGCTACTTTGCATTTATTAGGAGCACTTTTGTCACACACACACTAATGAAAAAAAGGCAGAAAGGCCAGGCACTCTTCAGATAAATAGCTAGTAATTTCAAATAACAAAACAAAGAAACAATTAAAAGGCTTTGGCAATAAAAGCTTAACAGATGATGCACTGACAAACCACTACAATTACAAAACATATTTTCAGCTAATATGGTTAGCATAATGTACTTTGCAAGCATTAATGTAATAACAAGGTAGCTGTAAATCACTTTATCAATTATTGAACTGCAATAAAATATTTATAAATGGGCTCTTATTATCAAATACAACTGTGATACTTTTAAACTGTGGCAAATGTAAGGGAATGTTCTTATCTTTTTCTTAACAGAAACTTTCAGAGTATTAATAAATGGCTTTTCTTTAAATCATGCTTTGCTTGCTCTGCATCTTCAGTAGTTCTGCATTAGTGGAATAATACAACTGAACACTGATTCCATTTTGCCACAGTCTGCGCAATAAAACAACTCATTTATTGCTGTGAAAAAGACATCCTGTATAAAGAGTCTAACTGTTTTAAGAGTTTTCTTCCATAAAGACAACTGGGACTGAGTACTGTGCGTAAAATTGTTGAATGATCTTCTATGAACTATTTTGGTCATGTTACAGTAAGAACTGGCTTTAAACCATGCATTTTTATTTAATTTTGGGGCAGTCATCAGAACTAAAAGAACATTTTCAATTAAATATGTGTGTAAATCTAAACCAAGTTTCCAGAAAAACCAAATGTTTGGCAAATAGCACCCTGAAAAGCCTTGGGAGGGCCAGGGTGCTTCCCTCAGCCTGACTACCACCCGACCAAAAAAAAAAAAAAAAAAAACAAAACCAAAAAAAAACCAAGAATACAAAATACACAAGATAAAACTGGGCTGTCATTCCAAAAAGGAAACTTTGGCCAGAAGTCTGTCTCCCAAAAAGCCTTTTCAAAGGCTCTACTTGATTTCGAATGAAAAATAAAGTAATTTTTTAAGCCTCGCGAGTCAGCGCCACTGTCCAGCTACAGTAAAAATGATTATCAAGACAAAATGGTAATAGCAACAGTTAATCAGGTGCCTCCTGAGTCCCTGAATGGAAATCACATACTTGCTTTTTAATGTTACAAGGTTAAAATTTTGAGGATATCCTTTCACAGTATAATATGAAGAAAGCAGACAGGCTGGCATTACATTGCCCTTGATGCCGCTGATAGCAGGACAAAAGTGAACAACCATTACCAAGTTGTACTCCTCCAAGCAAGAATTACTGTGGGTTTTAGTAGGAATTGGCTGGTGTTTTCAGCACAGAGAGGGTGTGACAGGGCCTTACTTATCCTGCTCTCAGGCCAAGGAAACATATTTTGGTTAATAAAGAGGGTATGCAAGGAAAGAGGGCTCAAGTACCCAGTGATACAGCAGGTAAGGAGCCACTATAGAGATGCAGGTCTGACAAACACCCACGGTCGCTGGCAGACTTCCAAGGCACACACAAATTCTTCCTGCAAGGCCTTTAGCCAAAGTTCAAATTACTAATTGCAAGATGACACTGTCAGAAAAGGTGTCGCTGACAACTACCTTTGCTGCTGCCACTACAGCCACAACATTGCAGCTGTCAGAGCACTTCTGAACTGTAAACCACCTAATCACAGTCTGATTGCACAGTCCAAACACCATCTAGAAATACTGAAGTGCTGCAGACAGCGTTGTTATACTTCATAGAACAAATTGCTAAATATGGGTCTACTTGATAGGGCCAAATCACTGCACTGGGAAAGTCTGTGTTAAATTCCTGCCCTCCCAAATGCCAGATGAAAAGCACAGCTCTGTCTCACAAGGCAGGCTGAGGAAGCTCTCTGAAATGTGGGGCAGACACTGTCTCTAATTTATGCCCATTTGGCTTATCAAAAAAGAGAGCAGTAATTTTGCTGAGTGCTGGTAGGTTTTTTTCCAACGTTTCCTTCAAAGAATAAAACCTTGTAAAGCCACAGTTGATGTAAAAAGACATATTTGACGTTGTCTGTTGCAGAGAAATGCTGCTTTTGAGCTACTGCCAGTGAGGTTCCTACGACGCACTGCATCAGCAGCCACATCTCAGTGCCTGCCAGTTAAGCTAAGGGAGGGTCACAGCAGGGCACAGAGCAGCGTGCAGGAAAGCTCCCTCTGGAAAAGAGCAGGAGGCTGTCAGCAGTCTCTGAGCCAGCCAGCAGGAAGGGTTACAGATCTGCGTTTGTCCTGCAGCTGCCCATTCAGCACAGGGACGCGTGGGAGCCTCTCCCCGATACAGGCCTGCCAAGTGCTTCCTTTCTGAAGGCCTTCCCTGGTTCAATTTGCCGTGACCAACCCGAGCAAAAGGCTTGGGCTGGGGGAGGTAACAGCACTGTCACTGTAAGCCCTTTCCTGCAGGGAGAGCAGCAGCATATCACAAAGCCTTGGATGAAGGGAAGCCTGTTCAAGCACAACCAGAGCAGCAGAGCCCTGGCAGGATCACCCGGCCAGTTTTGCCTGCCAGCTTCTGGAAGGGTGTCACATCTGCTGGGTACGTCTTACATTTGGAAGTACACAGACCTTATGAGTAAACCAAACCTCCCGGTATTTTGTCCTTTGGAAAGGCTTCCTTTAATGTCCTCCATTTCAATCTCCAGAAAAAGAATCACATTTTTAAGGGAGATAAGCAAGGCAAGCATAGAAAATACACTTTTGGCCACTTCATTTGGTCTCTTAAACACTTGGGCTGACTCAATAATCCTTCATTTTTGTTACTAGACAACAGCATTCTTTTCAGAACACCCCTCATCCTGATCAAATATATGGGTGATAGCAAACTAACCATGTTCCTAAGGTAAGTTTTTCCAGTAGTTAGGAACCTTTGCACGTAACATTTCTAAATGTATTTAGCTTTGGTGTCCAGCCACTGAACTGTCATATTTAGACAGCACTTTCAAAACATGCAGTAATGAATTAACTGACATTCCACTGAAATTTATCCTGAGGCAGTGTGACTACACATCTATCTCAATTACTCCTTCTCGCAGTCTGTGCTCATATCTGGGATTGCCCCAAGCCAGGTGCAGAACCAGAACTTCTTGAGGTTCCTGTGGGCCCATTTCTTGAGGTCAGGTCCCTCTGAATGGTGTTGTGTCAACAGTTATGGTAAATCAAAATCAGCACTGACTTGCCTTAATGCACTAAATGGTAAAATCGAAGCTTTTCAGGTAACTTCACAAGAGCTGCAGCTTCTCTGCAGTGGCACAGCAACCTCAGGGTAGGAGGCATAATAGCCAGGGACAGCAAGACAAGTGTAATACCTGTACATTACGAGTGCAGATGCGCCCTGCCACTTGGCATAACAACTTTCACTCAAGCAACCTGACAGCTGAGCAGTTCTCAAAGCAGTCCAAGTCACCCATGTACAGTGCCTGCCCAGTTACAATAAGTGGGCTGAAGACATTGCAATGTCAGTGTCATTCTGCATACAGAAGGTCTGCAGCTGAAATGGATGCTTCCAAGACATGTTTTCAGTTGCTGCCATCTCCCTTGTCATTGTTTGCCCTTGCCAGCACAGGGTGTTTGGGAGAAGGGCTGATACCTGTCATGCTGCTCATAAGCCCCAGTAAGAGATTGACCCACCCCATAATCTCTTGATAGCTAACTTGCTGCTACGGAGTTTTCAGGCTCGTTGTGAAAACAGACAAAATGAGCAGAGAGCATACTGCCTTACCACTACAGGGCCAACATGCACACAGGCTTTATCTTGCATCAAGAAGGAAATTCCCTTTAGAAGCTGAAGAGTTAGAAAATTACTACCCATGCTGTTCATCTCCTTTTATTTGGGTTTGCTTGCTTGTTTTTTGTTTATTTTTTTAATTGAACCTCTAGTCTGAAATCCAATTCTTTTTTCTAATACAGTGTTATTGTTTCACAAGCATCATAAAAATAACTGCAATTTCCTAAGTGGAACAAAGAGTTCTTTTATTTTCCTTTAGCCACCTCTGCAACCTTTGTTAAAGAACTCATTACAGAGACACTTCTGAATGAATGACAGGACCTAATAACATTCTTCATCTACCAGCAATACATGAGTGGGACTAATATTACCTAATTTTTCTGCAGTGGTAGAGCACCCCTGCCACAAAGTTATACTAACTCAGGCTGGTCTCCTCTTCCCTAGTTATTACAGTGACACTTTAAATGTAGATCTTAAATAAACCTAAAAATTATCTACAGTTTACCTAAGAATGGCTACATGATAGACATGTTACACAATAAAGATTTCACATAATTTGCTTTTCAGAACAGCCTCTGCCTCACTAGACAATTATTAAGTTGGAAAAGGGGCCTTGTGTACTTAATGAAAGTATAGGAGGGAAAAAACTGGTCAAGCTTGATATTAAAATGATCCTGGCCTAGCGGTTTTTCATTTTCTGCTTCTACATTTAGTTGTTGTGGTTTTTTTTCCCTAGCAGCTAAAATCAGAATTTTTTTTTTTTTATTGGAAACATTTTTGAAAGTTAAAGAGTTATTGCTTTGCCTCAAATGCCTGAACTTTAGAGAAAAGCACCAACAAAAAGCATAAGTTTAAAAATAAATCCTTTGGAATCCACTGGTGCTTCAAACCAGCTTTAACTCACAGTCTGGGAAGGTAGGGCCTTGGTCACACTTCATTCTCGCTAAGACCTATGTAAAAATGTTCTGATATGGACAACTCCTGATGAGGGAGGCACGTGGCAGTGCAAGGGTTCTGCTGCACCCAAACTGATTCTGCTCAGTGATGCTGAAATCCAACGTTTCAGCTAAAAAATTTAACATGCTGTTGAAAATAAATCATTCCATTTCCTAAACAATATACATTTCTAAGAGACAAAAGATAGGTTATAATTTCCATACTTTAAATATCTCAGTAATGTTTTAGGTACATAAACCAAGTTTTTAGAATTCCAGTATTGAAGGCACATTTTCCTTGCTCAGAGCAATCCCATTTCTTGTCTGCTCATGTTGTGGTAAGTCTAAACTGCTCTGAATTAGGCACTCACCGTGCCATATTTATAAGCCTTGGGTTGGAAAATCCATAATAACACTTTGAAAAAGAAATTCCATAATACCTTACAAGTCACTACATAATGTGAAAGAAGCTTTGATTTCCCACTTTTTTCCCCAGCCTTTCCAGAAAAAGCATTATCTCCTCATTAACAGGTTTTTATCCATTTCACCTCACCTGCCCTTGATATATTCCTCCTGTTTCATTATGTATCTGCTACCTTTATGTTTTATAAGATAAGGCCACAAACCAACACTTTACAGAGGGACAGAAAAAGTACTTCCACGGATAAAGAAACAAAAATAAGTATCTATAGCAACCCAATATCCCATACAAATAACAAGAGGCTGACCACTTTGAATGTTAACCAAGCTAAATCTGTCCAACCCAAGTGGCCTTTTTTTTTTTTTTTTACTCTCACTTATCTATATGTATGACATGATATTCATTAAAAACACAGAAACACTGATATTCAGCTACTGATATAGCACAGTCACAGGGTAGATCAAACATTCAGATATTCAGAGTTTGAGATGGAACACTGTTAAGGACACTTTGATACATACATTAAAGACCACATTCAAAATATTCACTGTTTCTTGTGGATCACAGTCATGGATGTTATCCATGTCCAAGCCTTCCTACTGCCACTAAGCTGACTGATCCTTACACCCTTCCATCCAGGTCTCACTGAATCTCTGAAATGCCAAGCAAGTACTTTGATAAGCCTGGCTTTATGCCTTGAACTATCACCAGAACCTGGAAATCAGAGAAGCTATAACATAGGTAAATCTACACTAAAACTCTTATTATATTCAAACGCTTTATTCATAAAGCTTCACAGTGCATTCCAAAACCGTCAGATCACACAAAAAGACTGTTCTGAGCTCCTCAAGCTGTCCTTCAGCAATTCTGCCACCCTAAAGGGTTAGATGTGTTCCAAATATACGATGTGTAATTGTCAACAATCAGAATAGTTATGAAATTAGTTTATGAAGAAAGGAGCTTTGAGACCATGCAGCTTTGGTGTAGTGTTAAAACCAGGTCTGCACGAATACAGAATTCTTCACAGAAAACAGCACGCTACCAGAAAGGAAACAAACAGCTAACACACCATAAAGAATCATACTCCATTGTCCCTGCTTGGATTGTGCCTCACAGCTGGAGAGCAGTCTTGTGGAATAAAGATAATTGTCCCCCAGCAAAGAAATAAGACACATACAGGCAGCATCCACTAGCCCTAAATGTATAACTGTTGATTTCCCTTTCTCTCACTGTGCAAAACCAGAATATAATTCGGCAGTACATTTCTGTGTGCAAAAATGGTGACAGAGAAGGAGGCAAAAGTGTGACTGGATGGAAAGCCATGAGCGTATTAAGTGGGTATTAACCTCTGAAAACGCAAGCTGCTTTTGTTTTAGAGACCTGTGAATTCTGAACACAAGTTATTGAAAGTAAAGCGGTGCCCGCTGAAGGAGGCATATCTGCCCTGTGGTCACTTCAGAGCCATTTTCTCACAGCCTAAAACAGTCTGCTTCCACAGCTGTTATACCACAACCTGCCTCTTAAGGGAAGTTTCCTGTCTGAGCATTCAAGATCCACTCTAGCAGTCACACTCCCACCACCAGAGAGTGTCACTGCTCGGACCGAGGCCTCTTCACTGTGGGAGGCTCCAGTGACCCGATGGGTGCTCCGCTTGACTCTCTGCACTCCTCACACTCACACAGTCAGACAGGTTTCCTTACTCTTTGTTAAAAGGGTCATGGCCCTTTGCCATGGGTTCCTGACATCCTCAGGACAACCTGCAGCTTGCACTCCAGCTGCACACCGAGCTACCTGCACAAAGTGTATTCCCCAGCAATGCCCCAGCCTAAGGAACTACGTCACTCAGGAATGTACAGCCCCAGACACATGCAGGTCAGCTTGGGACAGTGGGGACGGAGGATTCTGTGCACCTTATGGCTGTGATGCTATTGGAGGTTACAAAAGGTGGGTCCGAGAAAAGACTTCCTACAAGAGAAAGCAGGAAAACATGACATTTAAGAGCAAGAAAAAAAATCCTCTCCCGTAAAAGCCACACAGATTATATTTCAGTAATTGCTCACTGCAATATGAGCATTGTCATTGTCTTTTTTCTTAACATTTATCCTGTTCCAATCAAGGATATAAATATAGATAACAGAGAATGAAGTTAAACATCTGGCTTCCCTTTAGGACATTATCATTCAAGATGCATAGCCATTTCTAATGCTGCAAGACCTTTGTGATCTGAGCTTTAAAGCGCTATTTAGCTTTTCAAGCCACATGTTCCTCATCACCAGAGAACCTGAGCACTGTACAGCACTAAAGCAGATATAGTCCCAAGATCATTTTAAAGCAGAGACTTCTAAGTATCCTTATCCTTACTTATTCTAGAGTAACTGCCACATCATAGGATGCACACCAAGGCATTCAGTGGTGCACATTGCCCTAAATCTCTTGTCCAAATCACACAGACAGATGCACTGGCCACAAGCACAGCTCCAGACCTTCCAAGATGCTGCTCCTGTTCAGAGGTGCTAAAGCATCTCATGGAAGCATTTCCTCCAGGAATCATCCTTCTCTATCTTGCAGCTTTCATCACCCTGACGGTTTAGAGTATCTCTGAAACACAGATAAAACTGACAAGGTCACCCAGGCCTTGATGTGAATCCTGTAATGAGGCACAGGGGTGCCAGTATGTTTTCTTAAAGCTGTTTAAGAAATGTAGACTGTAATCAATTATCATCAGCTCTGGAAGTGAGGCTGATACAGAAGATGAAAGAAAACTGCTAGAGAAGCACAAAGATCCCCACTGCACTGTTTTTCAAAATTCTTTGAAATAGTTTCATAGAACTTTTTTTTTTGTTTAACTCACATAATAACACTGAAATTCCAAAGACTACTTCTTTAAAGGCAAGATGTCAGCTTTGATAGGAGATTAGTTTGGACATTCAGAAGTAAGGATACTTGCAAGCAACCAAAACCAACCAGCCACTTTCCACAGCAGGACAGGAATAAAAGAAAGGGCTGCAGGCAACTGGGCATTGCTAAGACATAAAGAAAATTTACTGCCATATTTTCAGATCTGCACCCAGGGAAAAAAAAAACCCAAAAAACTATGAAACAATCCCAAGAGAAATCTGCTTTAAATTATTTTAAAATGCATATAAAAAAGCAAAAAAAAAAATCTTAATCAAGGAAGGAAAAATGCCTGGGGTGATTCCACTATGACTAAACCCCAGGTACTCATCCTCTTTGTGGTATATCCCTTTCTTGTTGTGATGGGTAAAATTGGAGTTTAATTACAAAAAAAACAAACCCGAACAAACAAAAAAACTTCTCCAGAGATTTCTGTAATTTGCAAAACTCTCTTTAAACTGGCCTGTGATCTCACAGTGGGTTTATTTTAATGCATGTTCAAAACGCAAAACTTGTGATGATGCAAAGGTATTAATTTCAGACTATTTTCCAATACTGTTTTGCAGTGAAAACAAATAACAAACAAGAAAAAAATATCCTATGGTTCTGCTACAATCCAAGAGCTGGATTCTTACTTAAGATAAGCAGGCACAGACTTAGCAAGGCAGTGGAGTTAAACCCACTTACATTGTGTTAAACTCAGTTCCTCATGCACACCTTAGCCAGTGCAATTGCAAGTGAATGTTTCAAAGTGGCACTAAGAAGGAAGCACATTTATGTGGTAAAGCCAGCCTGGACAAGGCAGAAAAATTCCTGATTAACAATCTTTTGAAAGAGGTGCTGAGGATCCAGGTTGTAGGTAACACTTACAGATTAGGCCAACTTTTTTCCCGAAATGTAAACATTTCAGGGCATCAAGGAACTCAGGGCATTTGGAAGTGGATTTTTAAAGCACCAAAGTTTACAGATGCTGCAAAACAGAAACTTTTTTCCCCTATAATTCCTTTTTCAAACACAGAGAACTGAGCATTCAGATCCACCAAATGCCGTGTACAAGCTGAACTGGGGAAATGGTACCAGGACAATAAGATGTAGGAAGTGCAAGGTAAAATACAGCTTCATCCTCCTTGATGGTAAAAGCTTCACTTTGCTGTGGTCTAAGCATGTAAGTGTCACAGCCCAGTGAGGAGCCTGAATTTTTGGTTGTTGAGCCAATTGGCTGCAGATGGGGGCAAGTTTTTCCCAGAATATTTGGGTAACAAGCAGACTGACTGTAAGCAGTTCTGGTTACTCTGCTGTCAAACAAAGCCTCCTGTGGTGCTCCTCTCAGTAATGACAGAGTCCATTTTGGAGACAAAACCACTGCTTATTTTTATCTGCAGTGTCAACACATCTCTCTTGGACTGAGCAGTCCAGGCTCAGCACTATGGAAAATAAAGCCTCAGGATGATCAACAAGGAGAAAATCAGACAGGTGTGCCATGTTTGATGAAGAGACAAACCTCAAACAAAAAACTTTTGAAACTTCTTAATCACGGGTATCCTATTTTAACTACTCTCCAATGGCCATTGGGCATTTAATTCCTTTAGGTCCCTTGAAAAATTCCAGCATCCATTGCTTGAACCAGATCAATTGGCATATCTCATCATAATGCCGCAGCTCTGCTGAAATCCTTATCCTACTCTTTTGTTCCTTCAGAATGTGGGAAGCTCCATGACGGAGTGCAGCTGGGAAAAACACAGACCTGCAGAAAGTGGCAACTCCTCCCTGCTAGCAGCAAAACTGCCTGAACCGAAAGTTCTTCAACAAACTGCAAATCCTGCTGGAAAGTGAGGGTGAGCTTGTGCGTGGTTGACCCAGACTGATCCTGCGCTCTCATCCCTACTTGGCTGATTAAACACAATCGGACCCTTCACGCTACTTAACTTCACCAGACTAGAGTGAATAAAACCTATAGCCACTGTGTTTTAATGCCTAAGGTTTTGAGAACAAAACTGTAAGCACAGCAAAGAGTTCCTTTGTTTTGGGGTGCCCTAACAAGCAAACAAAATTTCCTTTTCTAAAGCCTTTGCAAGGGAACAAGAAAGTTACATCAGTTAAACTGAGAAAGAAACATTCCTTGTTTACTGTAGGAAGAAATGGGATTAATGTGTTATAACTCATAATGTCAAAAGGGAAAATTCATAATTCATAAATTCTCATAAAAAATTATCCTCCCATGATAGCTGTTAACTTACAGATGACAAGCCTTATTGCTCAAAACCCTCCTGAAATGAGACATTAAGTTGATATTTAGATCCAAATCTGTCCTGTTTTGCATGCACTGTTTTATACATTAAATAACTAGTTTTACTGCCAGTCTTCTCCCAAGGATGGTCTTTGCTGTTCAGAGAATGTCACACCTTTCTTTTCATATAAATACCATGTAATTTTTATTTATTTTTGTTTTCACAGACATTCTTTTCTCTATTAGAGCTGCTATGCAGCATATACTCAAGTCTTTCTTGTTAGATCAATCAATATTTTATTTACGAGGAAAATGCCTTATTCAGAATGTGGCAGAAGGAAGATGTTTATTGAAACATTGGTGCATAAATAAACTGCTGAAGAAGCCACCTGAATAGGAAATTTTTCTCTACAGAACGCTGTTCCAAGTGGAGTGCAACTGGTGTTATAACCAAATTCACTGGATGAGCATGACATCCCATTACTGCATCTGCCTTAGGGTCTCACAGCCTGTATCATAAGCAGTGAAAATTCAGCTGCTCCAACTAAAACCATGCAACAACCAGCAAGAAGAACTACACTGGCATTTTCCCTACAGCTCTGCAGGAAATAGTCTCCCTACCTTGGGACCCTCTTGAATTTAAGGATCTTCTATCCTGCAGCTGGACAGCATGGATTTTTTTGAAAGGGTCTTTTTGTTTTGGGAAAAGTTGTTTTTTTTGTGAGAAGGTGTTAATGATGGCAAAGTGGAAGGGGAAGGTCAATATAGAAAAGAAGGAGGAAAAACTGAAAGAGTAAAAGAAAAGAGTCAAGAGCTATTTCCCAGAGCAGCAGGTAGCTTAGCTGATGACACATTCCCTTTCATAAGGCAGTAGGAAAACTCCTATGAATTACGTGCTATGACAGCATGTAACTTTCCTTTCCATACCCCATACAATTACCTTACTTCTTCTGGCACTCCTGAAGACTCGCTAGTTTGGGCTTGAAACACTCTTTGGAGCTTGAGAAACTTCTCATCAAAAGAATTTTCAAAGCCAGTACCTTCCAGGTGTCAAGTTAAAATCATCTCATCAAAAATTTTCCAGTCAGTTTTAATTCTACTATCTTATAGTGCCAGGAAGACATGATGTAGACATTACTGAAATCAATTATGTAAGATTAAAGAGTCCACTTAGTGCCTAGTTTCTTCTTCCCATAAAGGTCCTTTGACAGAAATCAGGTTACCTCCAACTCATTTTTGTAAGCTGGAGAGATGGAGTCCTTTAAAACTCTTACCACCAGCAGTTTTCTCTAGCATTTGGGCCATTTTTTGTGGTTCTTTCCTGCACCTTCTCCAATGTTTTGCCAATTTTCATGGCACATACTTAAGTGCCTAAATGAGAACTTAAAAGGAGTCTGTTATTAGGGAAGTTGAACAAGGTTTATCTTTAGGTAATTGTAATTAGTGAAGAACCTTGCATTATGTGTGGCTTGACTTAAGCCTTCCAATATGTACTGCACTGCAGTGCATTTCTCACCCTACAAATACATCCCTCCACATTTTCCAGTGTTTCCTTACTGTGTTTTATTAGCTAGCACAGAAGCTCTTGACACTTTTTTAGACACAGCTTTGAATAATGTGAATACTTTACATTTGAGGATCCACTTCCTCCAGATTTTAATGTGTTTGGTTTTTAAGTCATGTTCTATTTTTCTCCAAATGTAGCACATCTACATACTTGTGTTCAGCCTAAGTACTGGGTGGTGCCCTGTTTCAAGTATTTATCAGAAATGGACAAAGAAAAACTGTGCTCTGTTTCTTAAACCAGTGTCTGCCTATTCCATAGCCCTAGTTTTCACATCAGGACCAGACTTTCTAAAACACACGCTTTTTCTAGTTGTTGGATTCTGTTTGTGTGTAGCTGGATGAACAGGATTATAATGAAATATTTAAGGAACCATAAAAGTGCTGATGAATAGTGCCATTTCCCCTGCTGAACTACTACAGGCAAACACAGCTTTGGATGCACAGGTTCCCATGCTGGCTGGGGGCAGCAGACCAGGAGAAGGAGCAAGGATGCTTTTCCTACACTTAGAGTAACAGGAGAGCTCCCTGGATCCTCTGGTTGTTACATGTAATGGCATAAAAATCCAGCATTGATTTAAAATGTCTCAGCCTCTCTTAGAAGGGAGCAGTTTAACAAGGAGTGATGTTACTGTCTCTTTCATAAAACATTTTCTGATATCAAGGGGCAAGACACAATTGAAAAATGGACTGTGTTATGTAGGGTGTGGCACCTGTGCAATTCTGTAGCCTGGTCTCAAGAACTGACCTCTCTTCTGCTTGAAAAAGTAGTGAAAAATGAACAAGCAGGAATGAGCAGAAGATGGGTTTGCTGATGATGTTCTGCAGTAAATGCAGTTAGCAGCATCTGAAAAAACCCAGCAGTTAATCCCACTGGCTCTGCTCCCCTGATTACAGCCAGAACAGTAACAGGAGCTTGTGAAGGTAACCTCATTTTACTTGCTAAAAATATTTGCAAAAATAAGAGTTTGCAAAAATGCCTGAAATTTTTCAGTGCTTTAGGTTCCTACTTCTGCTTCTCTCCTACAAGCAGTATGTTTCCCTTCTTGGTGCTTCGATAAAAGGCTCTAATCCTGGTGAGAGTTTCAAATTTGCCAATGGAATGGAATATTCATCCATGCAGTTCTGTTATTCTAGCTGGCTTGCCCTGTCTATGTTATTCTGTGAATACTGTGCGAGATCTTGGGAACTGATCTAATGGCAGCTTGTCTTTGGAAGCAGCACTAATGTTACAAATTTTGATCATCAGGATGCCAAATGTTTTTTTAGGCAATTGTGGATGATCCCTGTGCCAACAGGTAAAAGGAGCACTGCTCAGCAGAACATGTATTCAGCAAGAAATATAAGCCTGACTAACAACAGAACGTCTAGGACTTGGGAGGGGCACAGAGCTCTGCAGGATGGTGTGCAGAAGGCCATCACAGTGCAAGCAGCCTGCACAGAGGTCACCTGAAAAGGGAGGACACCGGGACCTGGACTTGCCATAAAACTTCAGGTGCTTAGGTAAAAACACTTAAATGAGAATCAATGCAGATAAAGAGCAAAAAATGGTGTGCTGAATCACCCTCTGAAATGACCAGAGAGAAACAGGACACGAAAAGCAGTTCAGATTTCTCCCTGTTAATGGAAGGGTGAGCAGAGCAATGCACAAGTGCTCCCACTGCTAGCTAAAGCCGTCCCAGTTAAGTATGCAGCAATGGATGAGATAAGCCTCAGCTCACTGCCCAATCCTCCAGGGACACCTCTGTGAGAGATAATGCACTGCTGCAGCCCAGTTACCTCAAGGCATCGACATCATATTTACCACACAGGCACAGAGGACTTAAGCAGCAGGGCCTGTATAAAACATCAGCCTCAGAGCTCAGGGGAAAAATAAAGGATCAAGATATTCGTGGAAAGACTTATATTCTTAGACTAACCTCAATATATGATGGAGGAGCATCCTTTTCCATAACTCAGGAGCTGAGACTCGGGGAAGGATTCCATTAGACAATCTCTTCTTATTTTCTCCACTGCTGCAGTAAATGGCTGTGAAAAAATTAAGCCCAAATGTTAAGTTCCTCTTCAGGGCTTAACTCTGTGGAAGGCCATATCTTCTTATGGAAAGGAAGCCTCTCTTTGACATCCACAGCCAGAAGTGTTAGCATCTTTTTCCCCTCACTCACAAGATAAAGAGCCCTACAACCTCTAAATGCATTGCAAATGGACTTCGCTGTTTACGCCTTTTCTTCATGCCTGGAGGGGAATGCAGGCCACAGCATCTTGGTGAAATGACCTTTAAAATCATCTTATGCTGCAGTGGAAAGAGACAAGATGCCCCAAGGCAAAGCTGAGAATCCTCTGGCTCAACCTCTAAAAGTTCACCGTGGCAGAGGGAATAGAGGGGGAGAGAGAATGCAGAAATTCACAGGGAAGCTGGGACAAATCAACTGATCTGTCAGGATGTTTGAGATGGGCTCCCCACTACAATATAAAGTACAATGGGGGAAATATTTTGAGTGGGCTTGGGTTGAGAATATAACATCCTTCACAGAAGGTGAAGAAACTTCAGACAGAACTGTTGGTTCACCAAAGCATTTTTCAGAGAACCAAACCCAGGGATTTAAATCCCCCTCAAATGGAAGAAGGACTGTCTCCCAGCAGCCTAGCAAATGCTATGCACATGAGTCTTCCCCTGAGGGAAGCTAGAAAGGATCTAAGAGGACTAAGTGTGAAGCAAGGACAGTTTCTTGAACTGGGTCAGTGCTGGACTTGAGAGAGTCACAGTTATACTTCCCTGAAGTCCTTAGGGAAAAGAAGTGCCAGTACCTAAAGAGACAACATCTTTGGTGCTTGCATTCAGCCAGCAGCTTTTTGTAATGATATTTTTGGGCTCTGATCCCTGAATTACTGTGAAGTTTTGCCTTCAGCACCTAAACATATTAAGAGGCTGTTTCTGTGACACGAGGCAGCTCAAGGCACCGTGAAGGACATCAGGACTTCAGAGTGCTTGGTGCAGAGATCTCTTTTCAAAATAGGACAGCGACTTCTATAAATAGCCCTGGGCAATCAGAAAGCTTTGGCCATTACATATGTTCTCTATACTAAGTCCTCAGCAAAGGTTTCTATCAGCATAAACCAAGGTTCAATAAAGGGTTGAATCAAAGGCCCAGCCCTATAAACAGTCAATTTAGTGCCATGAAAGATGACATTTATTGAACTCCTATTTCCGTCTAGCAATCCTATGGTGCTTGAATTTTAATCCATTCCTCAACGGATGATTGGAGCAAGCATAAAATAAAATGTCTGAATAAAACAGAAATATCAGTCATCAAATCTGCTGTCAAGGTTTCTTGCGGCCAGTGCAACCACAATAAAGCCGAGGGCTATGTCAAAGTACACTGGAAATTTGCTGCAGCCAAGCCATTTGTAAGCAGGGTTCTCTAATAATGCCTCAGGTTTCTTTTTCACGTTACAGAGGACAGTTTCAGAGCATTATTGCAGTGAGGTAGGCTTTGTTCCCTTTGTCGCTGTAAAGCTCCATTTGTAACAGGCAAGCTTAGAGTCTCTGAGACCATTTTCTACTGAGAGTTGTCTGGCGCTTTCAATTTCCTATAGAGATGTGATCAAACCAACAGGAGTTGCCCATAGCACCTATTTCTCCAAGAGACTCTGGGAAGGCTCCAAAAAATAGGTGCTACGTAACAATCATGGCACAAAAATATCAGTGACTGAAATATTTGCAGCTCTGCTGCAGCATTCAACAACCTCTCAACTACGGTGCATCTGCATTATCTGTTGTGCAGAAGCATTGCACACCCATTGCATATGTCCTTTACACTGTACTTTACCCAGATTTAGGGTCAGTTCATGGGTTATTTTTGCAGCCCCACCCCCCACAAAAGCACAGACCTATAAACCTGCCAGAGTGGGACAGATTTCTAGAGATGTCTCAGCAGGGTCTGTGGAAAATCCTGCTCCAACTGCTGTCATTCTGTAGCTGCTAGAAATTAGCCCTTCTGAGTAGGGGTCTGTTGGCAATGGAGGAGGCCAGAAGCAGACAAAAGATGGGGCCAAATATTGCATCTTGCTTTCTCACCCTAAGCTAAAGGAACAACTGTCCTCAGGATGCTCATTGCAGCCTACTATAATGGTGCATACTAATCAAGCTGAAGTGACCCATCTCTCCCTCCTGAAACCTACTCCAGACCCACTGAGGTTACTGGAAAGCATGAGGGCATCTGCTGTGCCTAAAAGTGCCAGCTAAACCATGCACAGGCACATCCTCAGGGTGAGTTGTCAGAGAAACTCTTTGCTAGATCATTCTCACGTGTTATTTCAGTGCCCAGCGAAGAGTCCTGGAGAGAGCAGTGCCTGTGCAAGACTGGTATGAAAAGGATGCCACAGGCCTCCCTCCCCTTCCCCCAAATTGGGAGGAAACAGACATCTACTGGTCTGGACAAGCCCTGTAGAAGCAGCTGCCTGAACAGCACACAAAATGGCACCGACCACCATTTCTCAGCTGTGCAGCAGGGTAAGAAGGTAATGATCCCATTTCAGGAATACCAACAGCAATTATGCATTTGACATCAGCGACATATCAGACCCTTGAATTTAAAAGGCAGCACCAATTGTAGAACCCTTCCATCTATCATTAACAACCTGGAAGTTATTAATCTATTTAATTGCAAGTGTAGCTTGGTGTCTGAGGACAGGACTTTGATCGTTAATATTCGACAAGCACAGACTTGTCCATTATTATGTTTTGGAGTCAAATGGAAACGCTGAAAATTGATGGGCAACTCTTAAGCCATCTTTCTCATTGCCTAACGGAGCTCTTTTCAACCCTCCAATCTTAATATCCTATCTCCCAGCTCTTACCCTGGAAGAGCACCCCTGTATTAATCTAGTGCAAGATCAGTATTCCAGCATTCATTCTCAGAAATATTCTTGCTTATCACCTGATCCTCCACCCCAGAAAAACCCAAAACCCACCAACTAACCAACCCAAAACAGAAAACCCCAAACAACCCACAATAAACCAACAATGGTCAGTTGAACTCTGCTATCAAAAATACACCTAGGATGAACGCAATACAATTTGTGAGCTCCAACTGGTATGAAAATTCAGCATTGGTATGAACTGAGATTAAAATTCAGTACCATGTAGATTTATATTAATGAAGAATCAGTTAACAGGAAAATAGCAAATCAGTCATGAGCGGGTGTTTATGGGATCAGCCTTATATAAACCTCATGGAAAAGGTCACAGTAGACCAGCAATGAGTACTCTGTAGCCTGTGAGGTTCATTCAGAAATCTGAAGCAGCAAAAAAAAAAAAACACCATAGGCAAGGAAAACCTACAAATGAACTTTTGAACTCTCCAAGAAGGCAGTTCTGTCAGGGGAAGAACAAGTTAGGATTCGATTTTTTGAGAAACAACCAATTTTCATATGGGATTGAAAAACCTTTCATTTCATATAAGAGAAACAAAATTGAGTTCTGAAGCTGTTTTGCAAAAGTCAGAGGTAGAACTAGGACCCAAATATTAAGACAATATTAACAGAAGCCCTCCCTTTTTGAAAAACCATCAAAAGGTGGTACAAATATGATTTTTATCTACTTTCTTTTTAAAGTAATGGCCACCTGACTTCCCAGTTGCTTGAAAGAACCATTACTTCCTGCACTTTTTATCCTTTTATTATTTTACTGCAGCACATGGCTGCACACATAATTAAGGATTTAAATAATGAATAGATATTAGCATTATGTAAATCATCATCATTTTCCATTAATGGGAACTGGTGGTAACTGACTGTGAATCACAAGCATTAGAAGTCACACAGACTTATACATTTTTAAATTTGAAACTATATGCCTATTATAAATTACAATCAAAGCAGCTCTTTTGACTACTCTTAGATTGTTCCCAGCTCAATCTGTTGCACATCTGTTAGCTAAACTTTATGTCCAAGGCCCTTAAGAAAATATGGAATATATTAGTATCTTGAATTAGGAGAGCATAGAGTGCTCAAACTGTGATTATCCTAACCAAAATTAAAACCTCCACGTTAACATTATGTATCTCTATTCAAATTACACTTAGCTAAGGTCAGTTATGAAAAACAATTGCCATCTCACCACTTATTGCTCTCATCTGTCTTTTTTAATAAACTCATTACCGAGCTATAATTGGAGCAGTTCACTTAGGCCAGGTCTGGAAAGCATCGCTTTTCTTAGTACTTCTTGCTCTGCCTATTTCCACTGTGGCTTGAGGCTTAATCCACTGACACTCCAAATAATGAATTCAACAAAGAGGCAAGACAACAAAGTCTATTCTGAATGGTACACTGCACGGTTTTCTTGTTCTACATAAAGGTGTTTTAACATCAGCTTCAGCAGAAGATATAAATCAGCGGCAAAGGCTAATGGGACACCCTTGTACATCACCCTGCAACACTCAAGAGTCAGCAATGAAGTTCACTCTGCAGCCATCCCAATGCCTCCGATGTTAATGACGAGTGCTCTTAAGCTACATTTCTTGTAACATAATTTCTTTTCACAGTTCCCGCAAAGAGACCAGAAAATCCAGTGCTAACAAGAGTGGACTGCTGATGAAAAGAGGATTTGGAGAATGCGGTCTAGAACTGGAAGCTAGGCACCTCATCTACTCTGTCTCTTCAGCTTCTCCCAGCACAACCAGCTTCTCCCAGCTTCTCCCGTTCTGCAGGATAAGACTGGCTGTGGAGAAGTCTGTTGGGAGAAGTTCCATGTCCCAGTTACACATGTACAGAGATGCCACAGTGGACACTAGTAGTACTCTACTTAGAGCTTCTTCATGTCCTTCAGAAATTTTTGTCCCTGCTGCACTTCCTTTTACCATCCTCCCTATTATTCAGTCTATTTTCTAAACATCAAAACCCAAGATCTGAATGTTTCCAAAAATACACATTTCCTGAATATCAGATTATGAAATTAACTTATTGTTAAATGAAATTATATCAGTCAACAAGTAGACAAGTAGCAAAATACATGCATAACCTGTGCTTGACTGGGGAATAAGAGAGAAAGCAAACAGTAGCTTGGAGTGCTATGGCAAGGGCAACTTGACTGTATTGTCCATGCCTGGCAGAAGACAGATATGAAAAGAGAATTGAGATAATATTAGCTGTTCGATGGCATGTATGATATATGTCAGTTCCTCAAATCTTGTCTTATCTCAGATCTGTTTTGATAAAGCAGGACAGCATTTTGAAATCAAAGCCATGAGAACTGTTAAAACAGCACTGAGCTGTGTTACTTGCTGAAACAAACTCCGTGTCCATCAGCCCAGCAACCCAGTACTACTGGTAGTACTACAGGTTGGCTTTACACCTGTGCCAGATGGACTTGTCTATGTGACATCAGAAAAAGAAATAACACCCAGAGAAATTAACAGGTTGAGCTAATGAAAAGCAGACACTAGATGCTGGCTCTTGATTTAGTCTGCTGCTTCTCCTGACAGAACTCCCATACCTGATGCACAACAAAACACCAAAGGGAGGTTATGCAATCATGCTCCAAATGTTACACAGGGTTGACTGCCAATAATATGCTAATTCTAACTGGGAATATCAAAACAAACATTTTCAAAATGTCATTCAATGAGCCAGAGTTCCATAAGCCCCTACTGCTAGTTAGGATCCAGAGAGTTAAGCCTTTCCAACTTAGTTTAGTTTGTCCTGTTTAAGTGTAATTGCCATATCAGTGACTTTCAGTACAAAAGAAAAGCAGGCAGATGTTAATTGATAACTTTAGACTTAAAAAAACCCCAAACATGAGAATTTACTGGCTTGTTCAAAACATAGGTAAGCCACTTGAATTATTAAAACACAAAAGATATGACTGAAGGACAATCAATAGTGTGGTCTGTCACATTTCCAGATTCCACATAAAGAGGCTTATCCCCTTTCTCCCTTTTGTAAACCCTTTTGGCTTCTGTCCATGAGGACGGTGAGACTGAGCTTTGTGTGTTTAATGTTTCCTTTACCCAGCACATATGTACTCACTACTGAAGGTAGAACACATCTGCTCTATATTGATCACTCCATAAAGAACACCCGAAATAACTTCCACCAGTCCAGAAAAAGACCCTCTAGGGATGGGACACCTCTGCCTATTTTACTTCAGAAATGGTTTGGTTTTTCTCTGAACAGGAATTCTGCTAAGAGAACAACTGCAATTCTTACTTGTCTTCAAACTTGTGGAGTGAGAATAAAAAGAAGTCTTTGGCTTCCACAAGATGCAAGTAACTTAAATGTCACTGAATCCATGCCAGAACACAGCTTCAAGGTGGTCTTTGACTGCAAAAGGAGCAGGATCAGTCAGTGACCAGTCCTTTCAAAACAGTCCTCTTGGGATCGACCATTGCCCTTGACACTGATGCCAAATGAAAAAGAGAATCAGACCTCTCCAAAACAAATCCAAAGGCCACTTCAGCTCCAGAGAAAATCTCATTATCAGCATGGTCAGACACACGCAGGCAGTATGGAAAAGTTCCACTTCTGCTGCAAAGAGCTAATGGATCTGCCCTGAAGGTCCCCCGAGGGAAGAGCTGCTATGAGCACTGGCAATAGTCATAGCCACAGCCACATCACCTCACTCCGAGGGTTCCAGTGTTTCTGTTTCTGGACCTGGAAAGAACCCAGGACAGCAGAAATGGAAAAAGGAATGTTAATAAACCTGTCATCAATATGAGATGCATTACTGAGTCCAGGGAGGCCCACGCCAGCAGCAAGGGCCATCCTCCCCGGCATCATACAACTAAATTGTGACCTTTCCACACATACAAGTAAGGCCTCCAAAACTACAGCACACAGCAGAAAGAGAGCAAAAGAGGTCAAAACTACCCACGGATGTTAAGAACTCGGAAGTGGCAGGGGAGCTGTTAAATGAAAATGCTTGAGCAATCTTGGCAAGCAGACTCAGATACCACTACACAGAGGAAAGAAAGCAAGTTTGGACTGGCATTCAGCTGAGACATTCCCAATATTGCATGGGACTAATAATTTTCTGTATGAATTTTTATTATTCCCTCAGAGTCATGGAAAGAATAAATACGAGGTTTCATTTCACTTTAATGATTTTCAGAATGAGGCTCTGAAGAGAAAGTCAGAAAGCAAAAATTAGTGTGTGGTTATCTCTTGTAGTCTGCTCTGTGATGCTGCCTCTAATCCCCAGTCCTGGGTGAGGAGTTCTGTGAGCTAAGTCATCATCTTGGGGATGGGAAAGCCTGCCCCCTGTGTAATCTGTCAGATAGGCAATGGACAGGCAACAAAACCTGAGGGAACAAACTTGTCAGCAAGATTTGGTGGATTGAGCACCATGGAGAATACTTACATCACTTTGAAGTGTTTCATTAGGAGCCCTGGATAAGCAGAGTGGGAAAGACAGTGGTATTTAAGTGTCTTCAGTACAATGAAATCAGAGTATAACTAAACCAGATTTTTCCTTACACTGCCCAGGCACTGCAAAACTACTAAGACCAGCTAAGTCCAGATTGTAACAGAAATATTAAGGTCCCAGTTTAAAGTACACCTATCATGACTATTGATGAGGTCAGAAAATGCTTAGTGATGGATGAACGCTTATCATTGCATCCCTGGACAGTACACAGTCAGGCAAATAATTAGCTTCAGTCCTCTCTGTTGAATGTGTTCGAGTGGTGAGTAAAGAATTCATAGAAATGAACATGAGTCCCTTAACTGCTGTCGGGAAGAATCTCAGCTGGTAGCAGAGACCACCATTCAATGCCAAGCACAACCTTTTAGATTTAGGCCAACTCAAACCCAGGGTCGTTGATGATTAACAAGTAGACTTGCTCAAAAATTATTTCATTTCACAAGGAATTACTCAGATTATTTTTCTTCTAATACTACCAAGTCCAAAGTTTGAGTAATTCCACAGAGTTCAGGAATCCCTGGGACCATTTTCAGGATCTGAAAGATCACAGAGATCAGAGGATATGGCAGACTAGGAAGGAGGTGAAAATGAGAACACCCCTCTCTTCCCATTTCAGTTCCTTCTCCTCCCCTGCCATTCCCTCTGGCAGGGAGAGGAAAACAATGAGTGTGGCACGTGTAGCACTCAAGGAAAGCTCAGTGCACTAATGGCTGCCTTTTCCACAAGCCAGCCACACAGAATTTGATCTGAAGATGCAATACATTAATGGAGGGTTTATTTTTTTGGCTGAGTTGACAGAAACAAATGAGCAGGTCATGTATTCAATCTCTCAGACAACACAGGAATGGTTCATTTGCTATAAAGGTCAAAAACAGTGACCCGGTTAAAGGCTAAGTGTTTTTCTAAAGGTGAAACACTGACGAAAGCAAAACATCATATATTTTTAATTAACTACCAGAATGCTATTTGATTGTCCTCTAAGCACAGCACAAGCACAGTATTGTTCCTGTACCTGCTTATCTCTAGCAAAATGGTATCACTGCCTTTGAGTAGAAATCTAGTGATCTGGAAAGTGTTCTGCAGGCTGAGCAGCACTGCAGAGTCACTGCTGATGGAGAAGCCCACTGTCGCCTTCTCAGCGATCTCAATTCCCCAGGGTGAGCTAGGCACAAGAGGGACAACAAAAAGCATTCCATGTGCTTAACTAAGAGCTTTTCCAGCTTTGCTCCAAGGCCTTATCTGTGGCAGCTGTAGGTGAGATGGGGCCAAGCGGCTAAGAGGCCTCTTCCTGTAATAAGGAGGAGGCTGCCAGGCTCTCACGCCCTGGCTGTGTGGATGCTCTAGCACTAAATACAGAGGCAGGCCCCATAAGCCAGCAATTTGCATTTGTCCAAGATGGATCAACTATGACAAGAGACACCAAAAGAGTCAAATTTAAAATAGCCAGCTGCCCATGTCTGCAGGAACACTTGCAGGGTGGGTACATCCCAGGCTCAGTCTCTTGGTAGGCCTGGTTCAGAGTTTGGGTCTCCCTAACCCCGAGCCAGTCCATCCTAGTGTCTGACATCCAGCATGTGGCTAAATTTTGACAGCCCTAAATTTCAGAAACATTTATCCTGCAAAAACATTGCTAAAGTTAATAAACTAATGAAACAAAGTAACATTTTTAGCAAATCAATATTTTCTATTTCACCAGAAACACCCTAGACTGCTCAAACTGTAAGACTGTCTTCAAATGCTGCTTATCTCTCCTTGGGAGAAATATCTTATAGTATTCCTCTCAGGAGGCACCAGATTGTGACTTAGACCTTAAAACTCTGCAGCAGAAAAACACAGGTATTTAATATGGATGCATAGACATATGCACAAAGCTCTACCTGAAACTCAGACTCAACCAGGTGATGTTCAAAATGTCTTTTTATAAGTTTAAGCATTAGAAAATAAAAGAGGTAATTCACTGCACTATACTGTAGATTGGACACAATGCTGATAAAAATCACAATGCCTTTTAAAAAGGGGCCATTTTCCTTCTATTCTCAACATTCTTACAAAGAAAATCTTTTTTTCAGATTTTGTTCTACATCCCACCTAAAACCAACTGTAGCTTGCTATTCCTTCTTATTAAGAAAATACTGTTCTGAAACTTGGCATTCTTAAGACAGAGTATAATTTTTTTGAGAAGCACAACGTCTTGAAATCTCACAGAACCTTCCCATCCACGAGCATGAAGCAGGGGACATTTCATGTCCCACGCTACGCAACACAACAATCTTATCTGAATAGCTACTCCTTCTGTGGCAATTTGCTTGCATTCAGACAAGATTATTTCCCTGACCTTGTCAGGCCACACGAACACATGAAATAAGCAGAGACAACAGCTCACATAAATATTTCAGCCACAACCTGTGATTAAAGGTGTCCCACACGCATCTTTGTTACTGGCTGCATTCAATTTTAAACACTTTTCCCCTAAACAAACCTTGTCTCTTCTTCACTCTCCTATTTTTTAATTAAAGCTTCTCTTTAAGATAATCTTCAGATGTACCAAGGAGTATTCCCCTCTGGTATGTTATTGTTGAGCAATGAACTACTCTTTGTGGTTTCCCATATCTCTTGCCAATGTAACTATGGAGACCTTGCCAGCTGCTGCAACATCTTGAGGAATTTTGTCTCTCTCACTAGCTTCCCCCATGGCAAAATCATTATCCAAAATTGGCTGCAGATTTTTTTTTTTCATTTTTGAAACACTCAGTAGCTCACATGCTCATTATGCCAGCAGTTGGATATATTGCTCATTATTGAATAGCAGTATTTGCTATTTATGTAATAATAGGATGCAGAGGAAATGTACAGATGTTATCAGGGAAATGCCTTTATTCTAAAGTGTCCAAGAGATAAGACTCCATGACACCTCATTTTCTTAAAATAGTACCTAAAAATAAAAATGCTCAATTAGCTGAAACAAAAAGCTGTCTACATCCACTGTCAGATGATGTTAGAGCACAGCTACTGAGTGAGAACAGCATGGACTCTTGAGTCAAAGGATACAGAAACACTGCCAGATTTTCACTTAACTGGTGCACCTACAACCATAGAACAGGTCCTGTTTACCACCACCTCTTTCCAGCATTCTTCATGTGGTGAAGGTCAGAGGGAAAATTCAAGCAGGATGGCAAGAGGAAATAAAGGTGAGGAAAGGAGAAAGAGCACCATTCATTCTCTTAGACCTTAACTGTCATAATTTTCCTCTCTTTCTGTTACAGATGTCTCACTGAGAGTCTGATCCCATTACAAGGCAAAGAAAGAGAAGAAATGGAGGGGGTGAGTGAAAGGACCCACATAAGAAGCAGCTCTTTCTTAACACTCTCCTTGTTCCACAGTAAGGGCATGGCCTCCCCAAACCACGTGGAATTTTTTGCAACAGTTCTATAACCCAGTAGTTGAAAGTTCAGTGAAAAGCAAAACTTTAAACATCCCAGCAGAAGCTAGTCCAATCTTTGCTTGGATGATAGACAACAAGTTCTGCCCATTTCTCTGGTGCTGAAGTTACTAATTGCAGCCGACACCAGGTGCAGCAACCAAATTTGTTTATTTTGCTGCTGTTATCTTAGGCCCTTAAGAAACATTTATTTCTAACTCCTTTCAAAGAAACACATCATACTTCAAGGACAAGAACTCTTGCAGTGTCAGCCCACCTCACCTATTTTGTTCTATTTTTCAATTTTTAATTTGAACAAAGGTTTCAAAAGCATTCTTCCTCTCAAACAGTCCTAAGAAAAAATAAAGCAAAAAAGCAATATTGACTGATTACGCCTTATTTAACCCTTCACATTTCAAGCAGTGCAATGATTTTTTCAGCTTTTCTTATTGCACTTATAAATTAAAGGGAGCAACTATTTCTCACAGGCATTGAAAAAGAACAGAAAAAGCACCTGTCCCCAAAACTCACATAAAACAGCCTCACCTACATCTAATAGCATCTGTCCACAGCTTGGCATATTTTCAAATATGATCCAGGGCAACTAACCCCTGTGGCCTGTGGTTTGTGATCCAAGACAATAAAGAAATCTTCAGATCCACATAAACCGCATAAGAGGCAGTGACAGGAAAGGGGCAGCATTCCAAACACTCTTAACCAGCCTGTGGTAAATGGAAAACTTTTCTGGCATTGCTGTGCCCATGGATATTGACAGAAAACAAGGGAAGAGGAGAGTTGCATGGACTGTAAGGAAAAGACCTGTCAAGAAGTGTTGATAGCCTGAAGAGCCTGTCAGGATATCTTAGTGTTTAGAAAAGCTGGAGACATTCCACCTAGGTAAGACCAACTAGTTTTCCACCAGCATTTGCAGTCAAGTATGTCACAGAATCTGCTGGAATTGCAAAACACTACTTCCAGTTCAAGACACTCCAGCTATATTGTTTCTCACTAGAGCTCCCCCCATTCCCACATGGTTTTAGGCAGATCAGAAAGCGCACATCTTCTGGGGCCTTTATAGCAAAGAAGGGCTTTACCTACACTGTGCTGTCCAGTGAATGGCACTGTCACTTAGAGCTCAAAAACATAGGGCTGGGCATCTTTTACAGGTAGTGGAACATTTGCTGGAGCCCTAGTTTTACTTCCAGAGTACACGAAGACACCTAGTTACTGCCAGTTTCATGTAGAAAGTTTAGAATCCATTAGAACGCAAGATACAGAGTGCTCACGCTGTACTAACATTGCTGCAGTGATGTAGAGCTGTCCAGCTTAAAGCAACCCTTGTTCTACTTCAAAGCTCTCAAAAAAAGCTGAAGTATACCTGTTGAGTGCACAGCAGCTTGTTAAGCATGGGCAATCCTTGCTGAAGTAGCTCTCTGCCAGCATTTTATGAAGATGTACATGTCAGTCAAGAAAGAAGAAGGGGGACGCTAGGCCTTTTTTTAAAGCTCACAAGGAGAATGTGCTAAATAAAAACACCTCAGAAAGTTCCACCTCTCTACCAGCCAAGCCTGTGATCAGTTTAGTAGTGAAAACTTCTGACAATGGTGGTGTGAACAGGCCCCTCTTGCAAATTGATCAACGGACTACAGCAGTAGCCTCAGATTTTGAGTTAGGTCCTCCCTCTCTCAAATCCTCCCCATTCCAGCCTAAGAGCTGTCTTGGTGCCTGGTCACAAACAGAAGCTATGAATGATCCTCACCTACCATAAATATTATATAAAATAAAGTTGTTCAATTACTTTGATGAGAATCTCCAAGTTTAGTGTAGGGAAAGACTTCATACACATGGCTTTACAAGTGGAAGAGAGCAGGCAAACACCTTTCAATAGTTCAGTCATGTCTTGGATGTGTGTGCATCAGGGCAACCAGGTCACCCTTCCAGGGAGAGGTAAATGTAACAATGGAGAAGGGAGGGAGAAGTCAAAAATGTATGCTGAGAAAGAATCAATAATCTGGAGCAAAGGATGAGAAATTGAACAAGCCCCTCTGAGCATATTTTCCTGCTCTAGCCAAGCATCTTTACTGAAGACAGAAGGCAGAGCATGCAGTAGGCATGAGCTCAAGTTTCCCAGGTGGATACAGGGAGAGCCAGGGGCTTACCACAAGCACATTTCAAAGGTAATCTTGCATTTATTGAAGAAGGCATATTGTTTCATTTCCTTTTCTTCACTTTTGTCACTATAAACACCATTTACACCAACTTTGTCCCTTTTAGACTTCATAAACATGCACACATTTCCTTTAGACTTTAACTTGGCCTGAACTAAAATTTCTACGAAGGCAAACACATTCGTCTGTGTTTGGTGACCATTCACAGCAGATATTCAAAGGAGAAACAACTTCTGCTGAGATGTATTAGCCAGGAAACCTCACTGGCAGGGAGCTGGGTATCAGATAGAAAGCCCCTCTAATAAAAATTGAGACTCCTTGGAGAGTACAAAACCCCTTAAAATCATGAATGTGTTTTAGTGTAAAGGGCAAAAGTACTTCCACTGTAAAAGCAAACAAACACACAGGAAAAAAGCAAACAAAACCAACAATACAACCAAACAAGAAACCAACAGAAACCCAACAGGTTCTCTAAACACCCATTGTCTGGGACAGTTAATTTTCTGCCACAATAGCTTATTTTCAGGAGAGCAAAGCAATCCACAATTTTCACAAGTGCTAGAAGTAAAGGTAAACGCTTCATTTTTAACTCACCCTGCTAACTCAAGAGAAGATTAAAAACTTCTCTGGCATCACTAGGATTTTTAGTGAAGCTCACTAGCTTAAATTAAGAACATCCTATCTTCTCCACAGCACTGCCCACCTTCCCCCCACACACGTGTCAGCCATGGGAAGAAGCCATTCTGCTTTGAGAGCTGGTGTAAATGGGCTTCTCACAGTGCCCATCAGCAGCCTGCCAGGGCTGCTAATCCCAGCAACTTCAGCGAGTAGAAAGCCAGCCCAAAGCCGACCGCTCCTGAAAACCTTGCCTTGTACATGCAAAACTGTAATTAGGATAAGCCAGCAGCATTCACATTGCCCTTGTCTCCTAGGAGTGGCCCCTACCTGTCACAAATGTAGTACAACCTGGGGACTTTTTCTCATCAATTCATATAATCCACAAAGTACAGCTTGAGCTCAAATAATTAAACCAGAATTAAGCTGACACGTTAAATCTAGTGGGTTTTTTAAATGTGAAAATATCAATTGGGTAATGTCAAAATGTTTAGAAATGTGTTTGAGCAAAAGGTGAAAAAAAACCAATTCAGAAGAATTAGAGAGAAATAACTTACATTTTCAATGGCTTTTTATTTCAAACCTCCTTTCATTTTATTTTTAAAGATGAAAAAGTAATTTAATTTTAGGTTGTCCTAAGACAAAATGCAGTTTGTCCTGAAAACAAAAGCCCTCCTCTATTCAATTCAAAGTTTCTTTTTAAATGGGTGCAGATATGACATCAAAAGAAACTGGCTTTCCCCCCCACCATCAATAGGAAGAGAATGTGCCAAGTATGTCAAGGCCATCTGAGCTTTCTTTAGTGAAAGAGTAGCTACGTAAAACATATTCCAAACATACAATGTTTTTATTTGCAATAGATGATAAAGTATTAATCAGACTTCAGGAAGAAAATGCAGAGCTGAGCTCCAGATCAAAATCTATCCTGAAAGAATTAGCCCATTCTCCTTCAGCAAACTACAGATTTTTCATCACTTTGGACCACGTATTCTCCAGGTGTTTATTGCTGAATTCACAGCAAATGAACCCCTCATGTGTTCTGTCCAACTTCCAATCTTATTTTCTACCTGCAAGCTTTCCCCCAGTGATCACTAGCTCTAAACGCTACAGCGCTTGAGTTTAATGGCACTCCAGCTTAACAAAACTCTTCATGGTCATTAAGACAAAATGACTGAATTAATTCAGAAACTCAAGAGCATTCAGCTGAACTGATATTAAACCTCAAAAATACATGAGCCAAAGTCCATTTAGGAAAAAAGAAGGCAAAAATAAGTAATAAGAAATAGGCACAATTCAGTTTTAATCTAACTAAAGCAGCTTAAGAAGAAAACACTCTAATGAAGCACTTAATGACTAGTTAAAATTATTTTAACAACTGATGACTTCAGAGAGAATTTAAAAGATAATTTCCCATCAAAAGCCTTATGTAAAGTCACACCTCTACCTATTAAGTGCAAGAGTTTGGGTTGAGTTACTCTGCAAAGCCACATCATAGAAAAAAGACAAGCAAGCAGGCTAGGGAAAGATAGTAGTCTGCATTTTATATGTTTATGCACACATGATCCACAAAAATAATTACTTTCACAGAGGCATAAAATCATCAGACCAGATATCAAGTCCAGTTCTTCTCAGGCATCTCCATAAGACTTACCAGGCTGAGCATGGCCCAGCATAGAAATTATTCCAGGCTCCCCCTCCTTTCCATCTAAATCTCACAAGCCAGAAAATTTCTCCCAACATGGGATATAAAAATATTAAGTATATAAAAATTTTAAGTAGAATGTGACATAGAATTAAAAAGGATCAAGAATCACCAAAATCCTTGTAATATCGCAGACTTTGTCAGATGAAAATACTAAAATAATTCTACAAATGAACCAGGATTCATGTTACAGAGAAATCTTGCAACCAATTTCAATTTGAGCTTATAGCACCCTAGGCCTTTTTTGAGCATGAATAAGATAAATAGAGTGTCTACCCCCACCTCTTTTCCATGCAATGCCAATATGCAAATCCTTCCAGGAAGGAGGTGGGGTGGGGGAAACCCTCCAGAACTTTAATGACACTTCATATAGGTGGCTGCAGCATGCTCGAAATAATCAGTCCATTTCTGCAAATAAACTCACATCCTTTCATCCTGCTCTGAGCTCTGAGAAAAATATTGTATTGACTACCTCCTCCTGTACATATTTTGTTCTCTCCTGTTCCTCCAGTAGCTTGAAAAGGTAAGAGGAAGAGAGGTCAGAGGTGTACCCACACCTACTTGGTGCACTGGGTGAGCAAGCACAATACCTGTTTCCATAGCAATGGAGAAATCTGACCAGCACTGCAGCTCATCCTCCATCCCCTACCCCCAGTGCCTTGCTTCTCCCTCACAGCCAGATGAGCTGCAGGTGGTTTTCAGCAGGATCAGATGTCACTCACCTGAGGTTCTCAGCATGGGCCACGGCCCCACCAGAGCCACTGAGATTGCAAATCCCACATGGTGGCTCCAGAATTCTCCCCATCAGCCTAAAGGAAGGACAACTTGTTGCTCAGGCCCAATTTGCCTTTTTTGCATGGTAGCCTATTCTCTTTTGTGTTTCTCCTAACAGGCAGGCAGTTCCTCCAATTCTCAAGTACAAAGGCCCTCCTCCCTCTAACTCTGGTCATGTTACAAAGAGCGTAAGTCTTCTTCCTAATAACCACAGGGCTTGGAGTTTTGCTGCATGTGGTTAGCTCAGCTCTGCTTGGGCAAGCATCCAAGAATCTGGACTCTGGGTATCATAAAGTTGGCCCTGAGCTCATGTGTTTGCATTAGAAATATGTTATATTACTTCACAGTATGAGAAATGCTGCTCAGCAATTCAACTTTTCATCTAAGCTGGCCGTACTAAAGCGGCAGCTCTGATACCTGATTCTCAGCAAGATAATTCCTTTACAGATGTTTTCACAGCAAACTGATTTCCCTCGTGTTTCACTCCTGTTACAGTCAGCATTGTTAATTTATTCTTCCTTCTACAAGGCAATAAACTGTTGCACATTTTCCCTGGAAGTGAGAGATATTACTGATTTATTTTGCATAACAGGAGACTCTGAGATCAGCCATTGATACAGATGAGCAAAACCACTGCAGAATCTTGGAGGAATCAACACAGCAAATTGCAAAATATCGCTAGCTTAGCACGTGACAGTGGCATCCTCTGCCTTAACTTACACCTGTGGTATCTTCAGAGCAATATATTTGCACTATGTTAATACTTAAGCTGTGTCTTTAGAGAAATCATGATGTTTAATGTTTCACGATTGCCAGCTGTCTGGAATTCAGATTGAAAATATCCAAGTTACAGCTGCTATTCATAGCACAGTTCCATGAGAAGTTGGGTTTGCCATGGTTGCAGCATACAGGTGCCAAGGACATGTAAAGCATTAGCAGAGAAGAAATCCTCTCTGAAGCATCATTACAGAAAGCCAAGGCTTCCCAGGGTCTTGAAAGACAACAGGAAAAATGACTTTCCAGAGGACCTTTCGCTTCAGACAAGGCAGACTGCATAGAGGAAAAGCACTCTTCACTGACTGACCAGAAAAGCCTCTATTTAAAGCTCAGACATTTTTGGTATCCCACAGAATAGTACAACTCTGCATCTCCTTATAAATCCCCATGTTTACTCCAGGTACTGAACAGAGGAGGTAATAGGAATTGAGGAGGAGGGACTGGCCTAAATTGTCCTTGCTGCTAAGACAAGATCCCTACTCAACAGCAGTCAGGTCTTTTAATTTTCCATAATTATGTGGAATTGCTGTTCTAGAACAGCACACAGAAATAAAGATGTGGGACCAGTCCATATGATCTGTGGGAAGGAGTCACTTGAAATGTTTGCAGTGTGATGACACAGGGTTAATTCTTTGGATTCACAGCTTCATCCTAGGCCTGCTAGAAAGCAGCCAAGAAGGAAATACAACAGCTCCGCTCACGCTATTTCCCAGTAAGCAAGGCAGGAGGCTAGTAAACAATGCCTGAAGTCAGACAAGTTAAAGAGACTGCTTTCGCATTTCCCCTCCCAATCACACTGCTCTTATGCCAAGCCCAGGAAAGAACAGACCAAATGGACTCAGTGCAAGGACAGGGACCTCCCCTGCACTGACAGGGAGACTGAAACAGGTCAGCAGATTCCTGCCGAGGATGAAGACAACACTAGTGCATCTCCTAAGTTTCAAAGACTTAGCAACCCTTAGAACAGACGGAGGAACCAGCATAGGCTGGTTTTTGTAATTCCCTCTCTGCCAGGCTTTGCTGTTTCCCTTGCCATGGAGATTTCACAGCACCTGGGTCCAGCAATGCCACCTCAGTACAGTCAACAGCAGGGTCATGTCCCCTGAGAAAACCCACTGAGCAGTCACTGCTGATCCACACAGCCTGCTGCTCCAGGGAAGGCTCCTCCACAGGGCTGTACCCTTGGGCAGGGCATGGTAAAGCGTTTCTCTCCTGTGTGCCTGCACCCAGAGAGCAGGCACGCAGCACAGACACAGCCTGCTGCGCCTTGCTTTGCAGATAACAAAAGCACATGGGACAGGGAGGATTTCATTATTAGACCAGTTAAAGACGTCTAAAGTATTTCTTTGAAAATTAGAAAGGAGAGAGAGAGAGAGAGAGAGGTTTCTGGTGTTGGAATATAATACAACCAAGACTATTTCTTCCAGACTTTTCCCTTCTTACTACTTTCAACAAGAAAAGAAAGTAACAACAGCCAGAAAAGTGAGAGCAGAGACAAAAGATGACTGAATCCAAACTGTAATCTGACAACATTTACATTTTTGTCAAACTGTTTTGTTTAAAATATCTAACAAAAAATTCCAATACCTCACAAATTTAATTTCCCAGAAAAAAAGATTTTTTCAAATAGAGTGCCTCACCACTAAGCCAAAACATTGTATTCTGCAGATCATGGCCAGGCTGAAATTACTGATCTGCTGAAACAGAGATTTTATCATTATAGTGTGGAATTCAGCGCCTGAAAACAGTAAGATAGCTGAATTCATCAAGACAACTCATGGCAAAGTCAGATGATCTTTAGACCATCTATTTGAGAAGTCAGGTAGGCTTCATCTGGACAATTCACCCAAGAGTTCTTACACTCAGTCTACTTTTTGTTCCCGTAATGCCAGAGTCACAGTCCCCAGTGTATATCCTCTGGAGCCTCAGAATAATTAGAAAAAGTTATAAAATGTGTGCCTCTTGGAAATTAAAGTCACTAACACTAGCATGTCATAAAAGAAGCAAGCAAATAACAAAATTAAGCCTTTTTTCCTTCTGCAGTTTTATAAAACAAATACTTCAAAAATATTTTTGTAAAGGTACCGTTACAAAGACACTGTGTTCTGTTTATATACACTGAGCCAAAGAAGTTGACTGATCTCATTATAATGTGTTATTTTCTTGCTCCATGTCCTAAGGAATAGAAAAATATACAATCACACTGTCTGTCCCTACTACCCTAACTAAGTTCTCAGCCCATATTAAACAACACCCAAGAGAGGTTTCAGAGAGACACAGATCTGCTGGAGAGCAGGAAGACTCTGAAGAGGGATCTGCACAGGCTAGATCAATGGGCCAAGGCCATTGAGATTCAACAAGGCCAAGTGCTGGATCCTTCACTTGGGTCACAACAATTCCATGCAATGTTAAAGGATGGGACAGAGTGGCTGGGAAGCTGCCAAGAAATAAAGGACCTGGAGGTGCTTTTTGACAGTCACTGAACATGGGCCAGCATGTGCCCAGATGGCCAAAAAGGCCAATGGCATCCTGGCCTGGGTCAGCAATAGTGTGGCCAGCAGGACCAGGGCAGTGATTGTCCCTCTGTACTCGGCACTGGTGAGAGCACACCTCAAATCCTGTGTTCAGTTCTGGGCCCCTCCCAACAAGAAGGTCACTGAGGTGCTGGAGCGAGCCCAGAGAATGGCAGAGGAGCTGGGGAAGGGTCTGGAGCACAACGCTTAATAGAGTTGGCTGAGGAGTTGGGGGGGTTTAGCCTGGAGAAGCTCAGGGTTGACCTCTACAACTTCCTGACAGGAGGGTGTAGAGAAGAGCGGGTGGGTCACTTCTCCCAAGGAGCAAGTGACAGGACGAGAGGAAAGGGCCTCAAGTTGCTCATGGGAAGGTTTAAATTGGATATTGGGAAAAATTTCTTCACTGAAAGGAACAGGCTGCCCAGGGGAGTGGTTGATTTGCCATCCCTTGAGGTATTTAAAAAGCTGTGTAGACTTAGGAACACCACTTAGTGGTGTGCTGAGCAGCGCTGGGTTAATGATTGAACTAGATATGTTAGAGGTCATTTTCAGCCCAGTCAGTTCTATGGGTCTATGATTATCGGGTTTGTGGATTTGAAGTATTTAAGCAATCTGGATGAACCTCTCAAATGTGCAACCTCCAGTTTCCACTTAAGATACCTTAAGACAGATGACATCCTTTGAATCTGAGTTCTATCCCAGACCAAGGGCACTATGAACATAAAATTCTGTCCCACAGTGTCCCCAGACAGATTAAGGATTCTGTGCTATCAGCATTTCACAAAACAGTACTGAAGGAGAGAAGTAACATCTAGGTCTATAAATTTCCCTGGTTAAAGAGGGAAATGAGAGTAGAAAAGAACAAGGTAAGTGAGCAAGCTCAGAGATTTAACAGTGGAAGAGAGCAGAAGTTCTGTGTTCCCTACCACAAAGAGCATGGTGCATATCACAGTTATGTACCAGCACCATCATCTCTGTGAAAATTGTAATGGGAACAGCTTATCCTCAGAGAATCTTGGAGATGTAAAATTTTGTGCAAAAGAAGTAGACCAGGTGTTCCAGATGCCCATGAATTGCATCTAAGGTGACCCTTTGTTGCAATTCCCAAGTAATTTCTTTGCACTATGGGAATTATGATAACTCGGAGTTCACTGAATTTTTATGATGCCACAGCTGAGTCATGAGAGGAAGATTTACAAGCAGTGAGAACACATTCAAGCAGTTATTAGCTGTCTGGGAGAAAACTCGATCAATAAGAAGATAAGATATTAGGAGGATTCCCTCTCTTCTGTTCCACCGCTCCTTGTTCACTTGATCCACCACCATTTCACATTGCTACTTCCCCAGCAGAGCTATTGCTACTTGCTCAATAAAGAGTTTAAGCAACATGCAGTACTTCAACACATCTGACCATTGTATGTATTTTCTAGGAGTGCCCTGTAAAGGTAACCCAAAATCAAGACTACAATCCTTTGCTATCATAAGCTCTGATGAAATCAGAATCAGCTTTAATAAACTTTGTGAAAGGCAGCCAGCAGGCTCAATAACTCATAAGCAAATAAAATAAAAAGGACACTTTCCACCAAGTTTTTATACTGTTTCCCTTCTAATGATATTTTTTCCTGGGAAAAGAAAAAGGGCATGGGTAGGGATCTTGAGAACAGAGTGTGCCTTTTTTAATTCATGAATGCTTGTCAAACTGTGTGGTATCCTGGTAAACCCCGCTGCGCTTTGTGTACCCAAGGCTTGCAGGATAATCTGGGATGGAACATTCACTATATGAAACACCAACATCTTCTGCCTTGGAGACTGGGGTGTTACACATGTATCTGGAGCATTCTAGAAGAACTGGTTCTATTATTTCTATGTTAAACCCCTTGCAACCGCCTCAAAGACTGCAGCTCTTACCTCTTCCTCTTGAAAGCTTTTTTTTATGTGTACAGCCTGTATCAAAGTTTAAAACATTACTTCAGGTTTCTCATGAAGCATTCCCACAAAATTCAATGCAGCTTAGTCTTCTCATAGCCTGACCAGAATGGCCTGTACTGATGAAGAGAACAAGGTCCATAGCAAGCTCTGAAGCCAAGAGCACCAAATAGCCTCCTCCTACTGCTTTACTGACCATAATATATTTAAAAAAAAAAAAAAGAACACAAACCAACAGCAGCAGCAAAACCACCCAAAAACCACAAAACAACCCCCCACACCACTGAACACTTATCTTGCACACATTCAGTTGCACAACATAGTCCCTGAGGAGATGCTAACTCAATAGCTGGCTCGATACTGCCTTAAAAGCATGGCACAGAGCCAAAGAACATAAACTCTGCCTCCAGGTTTAGTGCTGTGCTGACATGGTTGTACTGCCTCCAGGCTTGGTGATAGGTCTGTCAAATCTAACTACATATTTCTGCCTTGCAACCTGTGCACAGGGAAGGTGTGTCCAGTGTCTGCCAACGCACTCAATCGTACCAGTTTGATTTTACTTCTGATGAAGTATTTCATTGTTCAATCAAGTGGGTACAAAAAAGAAAGCGTATGTCGAAGTGCAGTTCACAAATCAGCTCAAGTACACGTCTTCCAAGGTGGAACGAGCCAATTTTGACCAAAATTCATGGGCAGACACTCTCCTCTGAGACATGACTACATTAAAGAGATATGTAGATCCCAGGACTACTGCATCTCAGCTCTCTCCCCCTTTCCTTTTGCTCCAGTGAGGTTATTATTTCCTGATGGCTTATAGCAGAAACAAATCTCCCCACTGAGTAACTAGAGAAGTACAGTCACAGACCCCATGAATCTTCTTTTCCCACCCTATGCACTTCTCAGCAGAGCCCTGCGTAATCTGCACAGCTCATGTAGAATCACATAATCAACAAGGTTGGAAGAGACTATCAAGATCATCTAGTCAAGCCATCAACCTAGAACCATCATAATCACCCCGAACATATCCTGAGTGCCACATCCAGGCACCTCTTGAACACTTCCAGAGACAGTGACTCCACCACTTCCCTGGGCAATTTATTCTAGTGTCTGACCACACTTTCAGTGACTTTTCCCTAAAATCTACTCCAAACCTCTCCTGGAAAAATACAGATATTGAAGTGAGTTTCTCACCCTGTTGCCCAGTTCACAGTGCAGCTCTGGCTGACTTGATTCACTTAATACCAAAGTTTATCATCACTGCTGGGAATCCCAAATAATAGAGCAAAGGTCAGAAGGCAGCATAGCCCCCTGCTACTACTGAACACGAAGAACCCCCTTAATTGCAGGGCAGAGTGTTTTGCTCTTGTCTCAACTCTACACTCAGCTACTGGCTGAAGGAAAGGGCTGAATGCTGGCTCTGCACACACGTATCATAGCAGCTTCTTCAGCCAGCACCAGTTTTGAGTCTCAAACAAAGCCTGGGAAGGAATGAGGGTCTGTAGCTCTGCCACTCACATGTCAGTTCATACCTGCATTTGCTTCATTGGTAATCTCAACTACACCTGCTCCCTGGAGCTGACAGCCTCTCTGCCACACACAGACACAGTTTAATCTGCAGCATTCCTCATCTCCACAAATAACTTGGGGAAACTGCAGCTCAAGGAACAGCTTGGGAAAGACACTCTACAGAAACATGGGGAGTCTTGTGACCTTTAGTGTTTGCACTGAAGACCAAGCTCCTGGAATTCAGTTCTGTGGGAATCTGAGCTTTTCTCCAAAAGGAAACAGCTTTGCCTAATTGCAGGGAAATCTTGAAGATGCATTCTGAAGCTTGAAATGTCAGAGAAATGATAAATAAATAAATGGTTTGGAGGGGGATGAGTTTTCAGCAGGCTAGCATTTTATGTCAGTCATCTCCTTTGGATTCTGCAAGAGCAGGGAAGAAAGAAATAAGGTGTTTGATTAAACATAGGGAAGCTCTGGCTGAACAGGTATATTAGAAACCAGGAGTGCCTCCAGAAATGCAACATAAGCCCACAGGCAGCCTCACCACGACCTGTACACTCCAGCAAAGCACAGGAGCTGGTCTGGGAGCATTGTCACTCAGGCACATTGCGGAACAGATGAGTGCTATGTACCAGGGCTCCCAGAAGGCAAAGAGTGAGACTGAGTATTATTAGTACGAAGAAACAACAGCCTTCTTTGAAAAAATGTGTCTCTTTCCCTTATTCAGTAATCAAGGCACGGGTGTGGAGTGTGTTTGTTTGAGTTCCTTGGTTTGGTTTCTTTAGTTTTGTTTTGTTTGGGGATTTTTTGGCAGGTGGGGCTTAGGTATTTGTTTGGATTTGTAGTTTTGAGGTTTTTTGTTTGTGTTTTGTTTTTTTTTTTCAGAGAGATGGTGAACCACAGTTCAAGATCCAATTACACTTTTGCAAAATTCTGTCTGCATTATTACTATCTTCTCCGCTTCAGTATTTCTTTAACTGTGGAAAAACCTCTTGGCAACTCAGTGAGCTGGAGTTCATGACTCATTACCCATGTTTGGCACTTACGGGATCCGTCCCCAGTTCAAGTGCTTCAGCTCATTTCTAGAGACAACAGGTGCCAGCAGCTGGAGTTTCAGAGCCATTTCAGCCAGGAGAGTCCATCTATATTTAGTCCAGCAGTTAACACAAGTTCATTCTTCTGAATTTATTTACCAAACTGATAAAAAACATACTGAATTTTCAGAAATACCTAGTTCATGAATTTCACTGACGCATGGATTAAGCTGCAGAAAAAATTCAGTGTGAAAAAGGGGGCTTTTCCCCCATTAGAAATTAAAAAAAAAAAATATATATACATATATAAAAAATTTATTTTATTGCCTCGAAGTGATGTTTTTTAAAGCACAGAAAATCAGGAAAAAACAGGATTTTACTGAAAATTTATTCTGTCTGAATCAGCTTTCCTTTTCAAGAAGTTCTGGTTTTGATGCGGAACTGACTTTTGAGTTAAAACCTGCTCAAAAGAACATAGTGCTTTATCATCTCCATTCTTCCGTGTCAAAGAAACAGTAAGATACACTTGAAAAAGACAATGAAGAGTTAAAAGTATGCACAATTTCCTGAGAAAAAGTGTAAAATTTCCTTAGAGAATAAAGTATAATTGCCAGGCATTGATAAATTGCGTAAGAAACGCTATTGATGATTCATACCAGTAGAACTTGCCGCTAAATAAACTCTGACCTTGATACTCAAGAGACCCACTTAGAACATCCTGCAAGACAATGATGTATTTCTCCACACTAACCTTTGTGAGTAGTCTGCCTCTTCAGCTCCTTGAAACAAGCTAGTTCCAATTAAAGAGGAGAAGTGGAACTGTTTCATACATTTGTTTTAGTGACAGGACACACAGGGGTTATGATGTCATAGTGCCAAGAATACTGGGCAAGAAAAGCTGGGATGGGGTTTTTTTTAAATTTCAGATATATGTCACTGCAACGCTGCAGAAAACATTTCCTTCTTTATGAAAAAAATAAAAGCAGAGCTGTTAAAGGGAGGGAGAGGGAGAGAAAATGGCATTAGAAGCTAAAGCTTGGAGCTGAAAGGAGGCAGTTGTGGTCACATTCCCAATCAGTTCTCACCATGCAGAAACAGGGAATTTGACTCCCACAGTTCAGTTGCTCAACTAAAATGTGGAGAGAATACAAAATTTCTCCAAATTCTAGCTTATTAGGTCTTACTATCTGCATGGGGAATTCACATACGACACAGTTTGGATCTATCCCACCCGAAGGGCAACTCCCAGTAAAGGAAGAGTCACCAGAGAAGACCACCACGAGATGGCAGAGTCTTCCAGGACAGCTCAAAGAGAAAACTGAAGTCCCTCCTGATGGAGGCAAGACAGACACTGGGGAAAATGAGAACAGAAAAAGACCAGGAGGTTTTGGATGCCGACTTGAACTCTGGAGTGGAGTGAATCAAAATTTTGAAGGAGCATCTGCAGCACATGGGGGAAAAGACTCTGCACAGCTCCTCAGCTGGCTCTTAGTGGCATTTTTTCCCCACACAGTATTGAAGCTTCATGTCCAAACAGCACCAGCAGGACAACTGAAAATCATTAGTTGCTGGTCTGGGGACTGAGGAGTGAGCAATTTCATTGACTCGTCCATGTCATTCTCTTGCAAACACTGTCCACCATGGAACACACATCCAGAAAGCACTCGAGAATCCCACTAAACATGCCACAGAACACTTTCCAGCACCAAAGCAAACCAAAGCCTTCCCAGCAGTGTTTGTACAGACGTTTAGTACAACAAACCAAAAGCCAGACCATTGACAACACAACAGGAGAGGTGCAGGTGGCCTCTACAGCCTGTGTCACTTTCCCTTTGCGACTGGAAAATGAATCCTTAAAAGTCTTATTAGATGCATTTAAGGTCTTCCATTCCTTGTTTGTTTCTGAGACAGTCACATAAGAGAGAGAAGACTTGCGGTGGGGAAAATAAAAGTGAAGACCTTGAGACACATTTCTTAATCCCTGGATCTGTGCAGCAGGGAGAAAGGTGGAGGTGTTGAACCTGCACTCTGACAGGTAAACTTCATCTCAGATGAACAGAGACTCCATCCTTTGAGAAAGAAGCTCCTGGGGAACCAAGCTGTGAAACACAGCCTTTTATCCTAGAGCTTCAGGCAATTTAGGCTCAGGAAGCAAAGAGCAGCCAGGATGGACTTGCTTAGTGTTGAGCAGGGAGCCCACACAGAAAGTAGAGGACAGAGACAACCGACTCATGGAAATGAACAACTAAGAAAGTATGCCATGGTGCAGTTTGCTAAAGGAAATGAAACACAGAGGGAGGCAGGAACAAGGGAAGAAGCGACAGTGATGGAAGCAGATGGGATATAGGGGATGCTTCATAGGGTAGCATGAGAGAGAGACATTAACATGTTTGAAAGCAAAGGGAAAAGACAATGACTGAGGCAGAGAAGCAGTGAAGGGATGTAGGAAACAGCATGGCTGGTGAGGAGAGGGAACAAGCAGAGTCGAGGGATTTGCTTTCATCCTGATATATGCTGAAAGGAAGTCTCAAAACATTTAGTTTTTCCTATGAGGGAAACTTTGTTCTCCAATCATATCCAAAAGGGAAAGCAAGCCTGGTGAGGAGTCAGTTCTGAACTTCCCCAGTGTGCAAGGCGATTTGCTTCAGGCTGACTTCCCTTTGTTTTAAAGCCTGAGCAGCATCCTGCTATGCCTGTGACTATCAAATAATGATGACAGAATCAAACCATAAATGAAAGAACGAAAAAATCCCTTGTGTCATGGCATTTCCTTTATGAGTAATTGGTGCCTGCAAATGAGGACTACTTGCCATATTCCCAATACACAGGCAGTCATTAGCATTTCTGGTTTCTTGCCTCAGTTGAAGTCAAACTGAAACAGGAAAAATCTCAGCTATGGGAAGAAGTGATGAAGTTAACTGACAAGTGTTCTTGTTACCTTGCTGTTTATTTTTAAGATCAGTCCTGCTTACTATTAAAAATGAATTTCAGGTATTCAGGATGGATTCCACAGTAACTCTATTTGTTTAAGTGAAATAAATGAAACTCTTTCTCCTGCAAACATTCAGTGATGAAAAAGGCTAGAAAACATTGATTGCTTGTTTTACATAGAGGTGTAGCATGCATAAACAATAATGAGCAGTAAATAAAAATTTCTACCTGGCTGCATAGAAAAAGTAATTTTAGCCAGTCGAATACTAAATCTCTCTCCTCCACCTCACAAGTTTTGTTCTTGTTAAGGACACTGCAGGAAGTTTAATTATGAAATGAAGTTGGTAAATGAAACTTCAGCTACTAGTTTCTGTAGAAGAGAAACTACCACTGACCTCTTCAAACCCAAAGGCTCTTTTTACAGACACTAATTGTTGTTCTTTCCTTCTTTCCCGCTCCGCTGTGCCATTCTCAGAAATTAATTCACCTCATTTGTCACTAGCCCTTCTCAGAACAGAGTTTTATGCATTGCTGATGGTTCAAAAGCTCTTGCAGTAGGTTTCCAGAGTGATTTTTATGTCTTTAGAAGAAAACGTGCACTTGAGGAGGAGTACGTATAATGCACAGAAACCTGCTATTAAGTACAGGCTTTTGGGTAATCTTCCGCATACTTTAAGGGATTGCACATTTTCCATTTCACTTTACCATAATCTTCAAATCTTACAAGCTCATGGGTTTTGCACTCATATGTGTTAAATAGGCTTCCTTATGTTTCAAATCTGGAAACAAGACAAAGACATCTCTAGCTCTTAGGAGACAGCATCCTGTTGAAACTCCATGTTCAGTTTGAGATGCAATATTACAAGATGCCCATTTTTCAGTAGGGCATACATTATGTTTCTATTTTCATAACACTTGCAACTTCCAGTATATATCTTTCTGTACAATTTTGTCCTTGAAAATGTGCTGAGAAACTGTCAGGGGTAGTCCAAATGAGAGTGGGAGAAAGGTCAAAAATGTATGTCCTTTTGAAGAATTTTAACCAGAATGAAGAAGAACTTTCAAGACCGTAGGCCTGATCTGTAATAAAACCAAAACATCTGACCATTCATCTTGGTAGTGGTAAGGACACACACTGCCACACGTATACAAATCTATTTCAAATTAAATAAATGCCAAAAAATAGTACGATTTGTTCTGGACTTCAGCCTTAACTCCACCCTCAAATTAAAGAATTCAGTAGGCCAGAAACTGTGAGACACGGACTACATTAATTTTTTCGGAAAGGTGCCACAGGACAGCATTAGCTACATCCAGACCAGCAGGTGCCAAAGCTTCCCAAGTACCTGCCTTGTATCCCTACTGCAGTCTGCAGTGCCCTTGGCTAAAGTACAACATCCCAACAGCAACTTTAACATATTCTCACAATACTCAATGCACCTCAGCTGCCTAATGTCAGAAACTAGTATTAAATAAAGATTGGACATTTATAGTGGGCAAAAGGTAATAATTTCAGAGTCAAAAAATGGAGCCAAAACTATCTTTCATATCACATCCTTGCATGCACATAAAGCAAGCAAGTTTGCTAACACAGACCCAGCGGACTGCAGAAATGAAAACGATTTCAGATAATCAGTAAGATACAAGGAAACTTCTACTTCGACAATAACATAATTACAGTATCCATCCCAAAAGGATCAGCACAAAGCAGCAGATGCAGAAGCCACTGTGATCCCACGGAAATATTTTGAAGAGGAGATTTTTCTTATATTAGTCTATCACTTTGCAATAAAAATGTAGCACCTTTGAGGCAGTGCATATCTTAGTACCTTCTATTTTTGGGGAATATAAGAGAGTGCTGGACCTCTTAGAGAGTTAATACAATGCAACATAAAAATGATTATACTCACAACAAGAGGAATCTATAGAGATGAAATAATGAGGCACGATGCAGTGAGTTACAGACATTATATTAATAGTGTTGACATTATTGGTGGTAATACTGTAACATGCATTTCACAACATCATGCCCTAGTTTATTATAACAGAGAAGTGAATCTAATAAAAGCAAATCAGCTCTCACTGGACCTGAAAATATTTTTCATTCCCCAAAGGAGCGCTTCAATCCTTCAAATCTCTTTAAGGCTAGATCAAAATTGCTATTAGAAAAGCTGGCCAAAACAGTGTTGACAGCTGAGGAAATGTTAGGGGCTGGAGCTGGAAAGTAGAGATGCTTGGTGGATTTCTGTTTCTTTTTAAGCTAGATTTAAGCCTGAGTTGAACACTACCTTCTCCCTCACAGAAAAGTAAGATGCCCACATCAGCTTTAGTTTCATGCACACACACAGGCAGGGCTGAGAATTTGTGTCCAAGAATTGCGGTATCAATTCTACAAAGGTCTGCTGCCATCTTTCAAAGGTGCTTGCCCTTCACCCAGGGACCTCTGAAGTCCTGGAAACAGAACTAAACTGCTCAAGAGAAGCAGGCTCGATTTTTTTCTACATCTACTTTCAGCCTAAGCCCTAAAACACAGAGAAGGCAGCACGACCAGTAACAACAAACAAGAACATTTGTTGCAGTCTCAGAGAGTTTTGAAGTGGCTTCGTAGGAAAAGGTCAGCCCCTAGTGATACTGGTTTTACATCCCTACTAATGACGCCATACGTATGAATTTGGTAATGTTTGTCCCAGAAGGACAGCCAGACTCTTGTGGGAACTAGGTTTCACTGCAGCTGGATCTTTTACTGCCAGAGACAAGGGAGTACTCAAGTAGAAAAATGCCCTTCTATTATAAATATCTTTCCTTTTTGGACACAGTCTCAAAAACAGGGACATGAAAGATATAATCCATATGTAGCTATGGAAACAATGGTATCTTGTTTCTTTCCGTAGCAAGAAACAGAGTAAGAGCAGAGAGGAAGACAATAACTTGGCCATGAGCAAACCTACATTTGGAGAGAAGGCAGAGTATGGTGCTCCCAGTTGCCCTGCTCCTCTGGAGACAAGGACCTCATGGTACAAGGCCAGCATAACAGAGTGCACTGCATCCACTCTCCTTGCATCTCTGACTAGAACAGAAATGGGGGCGGAAAGAAGGAAAAAATACATCTGGAAAAAAAAAATGAAGTTAGAAACAGATGCAGCATGGTCTGGTGGACTTCCTTTGTCAAGCATGCTCTCTTGTCTTTTCTGACTAAGCTCATTTACTTTTATTCCTTACAGAAAGAACAGAGAAGACTCCATAATTATTCACTAGATACAGACATAGAATAAATTGATCTTTCCAGATCATATCACTTCAGACTTAAAATATAGAGAGACATGTGATTAAATCAATATTCTCAAAGCAGACTACATTCTCTAATAGCTGGCTTTAATAGTCATAATTTTGCAACCCAGTGTGCTTTGAACATAGGAATGAATTAGCCACAGCAGAGCCAAGTACTCACAGGAAGAAGGTAGGCATTAGTATATCACAGACTTTTTTCAGTTGTGGAAACTGAGGCCAAAGGCTTACTGGTAGCATTTACAGAAGAAGGAGGCACTTAAATACCACGATGCCCCTCACTTTTGGTTTAAATGTCTTCTGGAACAAAGGATTTTAGAAAACAATGTCTAATGACCCAATTTCTGTAATGATGATTGAAATAACGCAAGATACAGGGAATAATCTGAAGGTAAAAATTTCTTTAGCTGTCTAGGACTGTCTAGTACTACCAGGTACACTATTAATATCTGTTACCTTTAACAGCACACCTGACCCTTGAGACCAGGTTTGCCCATGCTTTTGAAAACATTACTTTTTCTCTGTCTCATTTGCACTGCAAGACACCTTGTCAGGCAGCCCTGGACACATTGAGTTTAGATACCTGCTGGACGTTCCTGTTGGTGAGGCTCTCTAGTGCCAATGCAAAGAGGTATGTATAGCCTGAAAGCTCAGTTCCTTTCTTCCACACAAGTTCTTGTCCCTTAGTCTGGACTCTAAAGACATCTTAGGTGTGTAAAACTAACAGCTAAAAGAAATACATCTACTCCACACCTAGCAACAGGAAAAAATCCCAGCTGTGTGCCCGTTCAAGGTCTGAGGGAGAGGAAGGCAGAGAAGATGTCATCCTGCAGGTTAAAGAGCAATTCAATAAAACAGGCGACTGTAACTCTCAGGTGATGATCTCTACACCAGCACACTACACTTCCCAAACATCTGCAGAGCAGGAATGGCTGCATATTCCTCTCCTCTAGCAGTGTCTTGCCCCAGAGTGATCAGGGACCTTGTTATTCTAATGGTAATACCTACATGACATACAAGCACTTCTTTTCCCCTAAATATTTTGTGAGGGAAACACACACAGTCTGAGCAGCAACCAAATCCTGGAGGTCTGTGGTTACCAAAGAGGAACATGCCAGAGATACCTGTCCTCACTGGCTGTGTCTAGGCAAGATGTCATATTACTAAGCTCTCTGCTGAGAGAGGTCTTGCTATGCATCTTTCTTGATTAACCAACAAATTCCTTCCTAGAGGCATCTGAAGTAGGAGCACTGCCTGTGGACTGAAACTGAATTTATCTGCCTTTCTTTTTTTTGTCCCTTATCTTCACTTGAATTATGCATTCCAGTCTGGAGCTGCACTCACAGAGGCTAATCTCCTACTGGCTTCTTTGCTAGGCAGCTCAGACCCTATCTCCAGTTTTAATAACTATCAGCATGTAACATTTGTGGATCAGGATGTAAATAGACTTAATGAAAATGATACCAGAGCAGGTAGATTCAAGCAACAATTCCAGAATGGAAACAGCATTACCAGAAAGTTTATCTGAAACTTTCTGTAAAGCCAAAAAAAGAACAATAAAAGTCAGAAAAGCCTGAAAAGATTCTAAAACTGAGCATCTTTTCTACGCACCACAACGTAAAAAAACCCTGCACCATGTTCCACAGGGAAACATATTAGTAAGGAACAGTTACATCTAGGAAGATTTTAACTATAACACAGGAAAGCAAACACTTTTTTTCTTGCTTTGTCCTTTAACACTGAGCTCAGAGCTGCATTTCTTGTAATGCAGTTTACTCCAGAGAATATTAGTTTAGGATGCACAGGACCCCAGTTCTCTCCCTGCTTTGGTCCCAGTGTAATGCTTGCCTTGGTATTAAACCCTGCCTCGATCTCTTGTTTCTCCAGTATGGCCTTCCTCTTTATCTTTTAATAAGCACCATGATAAAGGCTTTAAGGGTAACTTATTTTGTAAATGCTGATGTTAGGATGATCCTGCTGAGACACACTGAAATTACAATAAGGAGGACATGACAGCCAGTTCAGAATTCAGGCACAAATACCAGTGACAGTACTAGTTAATCATAAAATTGTATTGTTCAGTAGTTAACTCCAGCTTTCTGGTTTCATGAATTCTTGGACAGGATGTCTGTCTTCCCTAGATATGAGCATTTGGAGAATTAGAAATCAGGCAGGGGTCAGCTGTGCCAAAGTGAGGGAGCCATGGGGAATATCTTCTGGGAGTATCTGCCCTGTGCAATTGATGACAATTTACCTGCATGAGAAGGGGTTGGTGTTTGCAAGCAAGCAGAAGCAGACAAGAACAAGCAACAGAATCACATTTTCAAACTGAATTATCAGCCATAAAACATAATCTCCAAATTACCTATCTTGTAGGTCCAGTTTGATGCTGTATGTGTTCAATTTTTAATAGCACAGTTAAGTTTCCAGTACATCCAAAAACTCTATATGTATTCCCTGACTTTACAGCTGAAATTGTTTGAGATGTTCTGATCCCTGGTAGTAAATGAAAGCAGCAAATGTTCTGTAATCTCTGCTGCAATAAAAGATCTCAGTGAAGGAACCTGCTGCTATGTCATGGACATTTGCAATAATCACATTTAGGAAGGGAATGTGACACCACTTGTTCAATGTGATTGAGCTATTGCAGAGGCTCGTGCTAGCTAATTAATCACCAGGACTGCTGAAGGGGAAGAATCTTTTCCAGACAGATTTATAAGCATAGCTGGAATGAGCCTGAGAACTTTTTGTGCTTTCCCATTGTGTGTGCAGAAAGCAGCCAGTTGTGAGGCTGGCATTGGTCCTTGGTGATCAGCAGTGGGCTAACAGTGAAGCACTACTCTGCTGGAGCTGGAAACTCCACCCCAACACCGAATAAACAGAACTCTGCTGTGAATTTCCTCTGCAAAATAATAATCAAGATGGAAAAATCACAGTAAGTATCATGCTCTGAAGCATAGTAACAGGTAGAATAATCTGTGCAGTATTTAAAATACTTTAAAATTCACTGCTCTTTTTAAACATCCAGATTTTTTTTTCACTTTCCTTAATATGTGGATTGACAACTTCCTGTCATTAGTCTAGATAAGATCTTCTTTTGTTATCATTAATAATCAGGTGTGATGAGTACATTCCAAAAATCTTTCAGAATAATTTTGAGTTCTTAAGGTCCTGATCCTGTAAAGTCGTAGTCACATGCATGATGGTAAGCTTACAAACAGTGCTTCCCTGTGCAGCAGAAACAGCAGTAATCCAATTTTCAATGCATTCCTATAGTGTAAAAATACTCTTTTTCTCAGATGACTGAAATTCTAGTAGGTAGGGGTTTTGAACTGCAAAAACTGAGTGTGCTTTCATCAATGCAGTAATAACAAAACACTGTATCAAAAAGAAAAAGAGAACAAATGCCTTCTAGAAAGGATAAACACCCAAGCTACAAGAGTCTGACACCAGCTCCTGTCTGTGCTCAGCAAGCTGTGTACACACCTACAGCCCTCAAAAGGCTGGACTGCTTGGAATTTGTTCCAGCATCTTGCAAATTCAGAAGGAAGTTCTATTGAACTGAGTGGACAGCGGATTAGATTTAACACTTAGTTGACTACTTCTTCCATACTCCATGAGACGCCCGGTATACTAACTCACTGAATCAAAACAATCTGCCAAATCTAGTGAGTACCAATAGAGATGCAAAAAAAGTAGACCAAAGGCCAAAGCTTTGGGATTCTCCTGGAAACGTCTTTATCGTGATCCCAGGGACATGCCCCTGGTTAGTCCAGGTGTATACACGGGTTCTCAGCCTCTCAGTCCTCCTCCTCCCTGCCTGTGGCCACATTCATGAACTTCCTCTGAATTTCCCTTCTGGCAGTTCTACCTTCAGACCACAGAATTTTCAATTTTTTTCTTAGATCAAAATTTCCTATGACATCTCAAAGTGGAACCTTTCTCTTCCCAGACTCTCACTATTGCTTTAAATGAGTCTGTACAAATTTTGATTAAGGAAACAAGATGTCTGATTTTCAAGAAATGTGACAACATTTTCTCAAAAAGGTTGACCCTTTCTTGAGGCACAGCAACTGTAATTTCTTGATTAAGACACAGCAAAAGTGTCTAAGGGTTTATATTCTTTTTTGGATTTATAATACTCTACCAAATTGGAAATGGGAAGAAGAGGGGTCCCTATTCTGTCACTCCTTCCTCTTTCTTTCCCTTCCCTCACCAAACACACAGTGTTCTGTACCATTCTCCAAGTGAGGACCATGAATACCTGTTTGCTCCTGAAGGCTCCAGGTAGAAATTAACATGACAAAAGATATTTTTACCTGAAGGCTAACTCCAAGGAAGCATTCTGCCTCAGGGAAGCAGTCAAGCATGTGCCTGTTCCAAAAGACATCATTACATGCTTCAATAACTTTCTTACACTGAGGTTTGAAGGATATAATCTTGAAAAAATTCTCATAGCCATATCTAAGTCATTTTCCTAACTGGCAAGAGTTGTTTGCTATTTCAGTGTGTATCCCAGTCCATATCAGGTTAAACTGGATTCTTTCTGAAGAATTCTTTCTTTTTCCCCAAAGAAGCACAGATTTCCTATATCCAGGCACACTGCTATGGCCACTCAAGTGGAAAGACATTATTGAAGTTATTGATCTATCTCAGATGAAGCGGGATCTCCTAATCCCACATGAATCAATCCTACCAGAGATTGTGGGGAGGGGGATGGGAGGCTCTCCTTGATTTCAGTCACAGACTCCTCTCTGGGTACAAGGGGATTATCTTGCACCAGAGTTAGGTGCAATGGAAGATACCACACGGGATTCAATCCTCGAACCATCTGTATGAAAGATGTCAGTGCATGGGAAGACTTTGTGTTCTAGCTCCTTAACCCTACACCAGCAAAAGGCAACTATTTTAAGCATGATCCACCTTTTGGGAGGAAGAAGAAGAGGATCTGTGTTGCAATGTACAGACAAGGAGACTGAGGTAATGGAGCATTCTATTTTGTTTCCACCTAAAATTCTGTAGCATAAGAAAGCACCTCTCCCCAAGAGTAATCTGTGAAATTTAAGATGCATTTGACAATGGTTACAATCACATTTCTGAGCCTCCTACCGGTGGCAGCTATCAGGATGAAATAGCATCAGTGACATGCACAGCATGACAGCATTATGTAAGAGATTATGAAGCCGTTTCAATCCTGCTTTGATACGGCATTAACAATCAGCGGGAAAAACTTTGTTTAATATTTCAACAACATGTTTAAAAGTTAAACACTTTCATTCCTCTGATGGTGCAAAAGCCTGAGCAGTACAGAGACAAGAAAAGGAGACATTTCGAGTCTTTTGCCTACAGTATAGGACTGCCACAGAAATCTTGTCAAGAAACATCCTTGCATCCCAACAAGATGGCCAGCATCAGCAGGAGACCTGATTTGCACCCATTTCCAATGCATTTCCTTATGGGCACACATTGTTTTCCCTTTCATTCTCATGACTTGAAAGTAAATTTTGGGTCTAGGCAAAGAGAGGCAATTCCATAGACCCCAAATAGGCACAGGGAACCCATCTCTAGACTCTGATGTCTTCTGGGTCTTGGATCCAACCATGGACAAAAATTATTTCCTTCAGAACCTGCAGCTCTCATGTGAGAAGGACCTGCCCTTCCACCTCAGGAAAATCTGCAGGACAGTAAGAGGGCAAGGCATAATATTAAACCTTGGGGAAGATGGGACTAGAAAATGTACCCCTTGAAACATATTGGAGACAGATCAGTCAGGTCCCTGCTTAGAGACTGTGAAACCATAAATCAGTCTGGGTGGAAGTAAGAGGGCCATCATTCCTTTTAATGATTCCCTTTCTCCACAGATACCCTGGCAATTCAGGACAAATGCTTAATTCCCTTATGATGTTCGAAATTCTTCCAAGTATCCTCTGCATTTCTTTTAACTCAAGGCATGCTTCCTGTTCCAAACCACTCCTTTTGTTTTCCAGCTGTTCTGTGCTTTCAAAATGAAAGCACAGAAATACTCTGAAAATGCAGACAGACTTTTAGAGGAGTAATGATGGAAGTAATGAGGCTTAGATGGAAGCTATGAGTCATGGCAGTGCTCCACATAATTTCCTACAAATGCCAGATATGATGAGAACAGTTAATTCTGGCCTTCATATCTGTAGCCTCATCCAGTATATGAGTGATGGTGAAGAGTATCCTCATGGTATCTTTCAATCAACAGGCTTTTTTTGCCCCATCATCTCCTTGGACTGATCCCCTCACTCTAGATGATAAGTAAATAGTCTCTCAATATTTTAACCCTATGAAAGGCAGTATCTATTTCAAAATGGTGTCAGACATTTTAAAGCACCCTGATAGACTGTATCACATTTTGAAACCATTAGAATTGACTTCCCATCCAGAAATTCATAATGAAATGAGAGAAACACACAGACTGACATGTGGGATTTTTCTGCTACTGTGTGTGAGTAGTAATAATAAACCAATGAACCCACTCCATCAGTAAAGTTTACCACTGTCAGGACACATTATCTTGGGATTAAAAGGATCTTTCAGGTCCCTTCAAAAATTTAACATGTTTGAAAAATTTTCTCTCCTTGGCATAAATCTGGCAAATTTAATTCATGCTGTTAACATGAAGTGCACAGAATTTGTTTCATTACCATTACCACTGGAACTGTGATTACTAGAACAGAGTACCTACTATAGAAAAGGTCACAGGTCTGAAGTCTAGATCCTGGTGGGGATTAAGGAACACCACTGCAAATATTTCCCTGTCATTTGCTCATGGAAACACAGCCTCATCTTTTGAAATATAGTTATCATACTTTATTCTTGAATTCTATTAATCAAAATCATCAGTCACAAAAACATGATCACATTGTTGTACAATTAACCAAGTTTAGTTAATTTGGGTAATGACTGCTGTATTATTTGGGTATTGTTACTGCAAGGAGATATGTGAGCAGTCAATTTCCTACTGAATGTTTAATACATTTCTAATAGGCAGTTTATGCAGTTTTTGATGGCACACTAAATCATCCAGTATTTAACTGTGGCACAAAGATTGATTCAGCTTTGCAGTGGGAGTAGAGCAACGGAATACAAGCAAGAGCTGAAAAATGTGTAAGTTAAGATATAAGGCTGCCATGCTAGACCCTGAAAGAATATGGAATCTTTTCCTTAAAAACTGAGATCTAGTAGGGTAAAGCCACTTGCTGAATCTAGATATTGAGGCATGGCCAGGACTGTGACATGCTCCTGTTTTCTTTCTTTCTCTCCCCTCCCAGTCTGTCCATTTTGCGATACCTTTTATTTTCCATACACTGAGCTTCTTTTGACAACATACCAAGTAAGGCACAGGTAACTGTCAGGATTTTATTTAAAAAAAAAAAAAAAAAAGTCAGTTCTGTGTTATTTGGTGCTTCCTGCAAGTCATCCCAGTGCCTTTAGCTACCTCTATCTCATTTTTGTACCTGGAGGCAGCAAAGACAGCACCAGGTCTATTCTTCTCCACCAACACAATGCCTACATGGCACTTCACAAACAGGAAGCCCTCTCTGCACAGAAAGGGCTTGGATACAGTCTCACCCTGAACCCTGTCTCAGCCTTGCCAGCATCCAGGTAGGGACACGGGGTATTCCAGCTTGATGTTTTACCTTGGGCTCAAGCACACAGTAATTGCCATCACACAGGTTCTAATCAGCTCCAAGTAAAACTTGAGCAGAAATCAGCTATGCCTGTCTCATGCCATATCAGCAGGCAAATTGAGTGGTTTCCACCTCCCTCACTGCCTTGCTGCTCAAGAAGATTTTGTTGCCTTCCGCCAGCTGTGTCTCCGTACTGCTTGGCTTGCTCCCCTTGTGAAATTCCAAGACAGGAGCATCAACCCAGCCACTCAGCTAGAAGCCTCCAGCTTACACTTCTTCCATCTTTCCATCCTGATTGTATTGGGAGCTCATTGCCTCAATGATTTCCAAAAAACAGTTCTGTTTTCCCCTACTTCACTAGAGCATGACAGGACAAGGTGTAACGGCTTCAAACTGAAAGACAGTAGGTTTAGATTAGATATTAGGAGGAAATTCTTTACTGTGAGGGTGGTGAGGCACTGGAACAGGTTGCCCAGTGAAACTGTGTTTGCCCCATCCCTGGAAGTATTCAAGACCAGGCTGGAGAGAACTCTGAGCAACCCAGTCTAGTGAAAGTTGTCCCTGCCCATGAACGAGATGATCTTTAAGGTCCCTTCCAACCCAAACCATTCTATGATCCTAATGAAGAAAGTGCAAACCCTCACTCAGAATTAAGAAATTCCTTATACAGCATATCACATTCCTTATGTGAATATCACGGTGTTTATGTGCTATAGAAAACCGTCACAATTCACATGTACAAGAGCCACATCCTGAGAGATATTTAGATACCAAACTGTTGCCTAGTTATCAAGTGCCTAAATATTTGAAAAGAGATACCTACCCCTAACTGCCAGGGCATAAATATTAAGCTGTACAGCTAGCATTCCTACTGATGTCACTAGGAGCTCTGTACAGGGAAGCCTTCCCTCCTCCACTGGCACATTTTGTATTTCTCTCCTAGGGAGCTCAATTGAAAATGTCAGTCATCCCCTGCTACAGAAAAACTTTGACACTCTAGGTTTAGAGAATGCACAGAGAGAGTCTGTAATTATTTATTCATTTCTGTATCTTTTATTTTTCATCCTTTGATTTCTGAGAATCACCAGCTAGATTTCCTGGCACAATAATTATAAATACTTCATGATAGTGTATGGATGTAAAAATTCTATTTGAAGTCTTGATGAGAGTCTGTGATGAAATGTTGGCTCATTGTTTTTACTCATCTAGGGACTTCAACACTACAGTAATTTTCAGAGTATAAAACTTCTGCATTTATACATTACTTCCCACTTCCCTCATTACTTATCATTCACTTTTTCAGCTCGGAGTGTCATCTCCCAGCAGATAATTCCACCAACGCTTTTAATGTGGCACATACTCTTAAAAACTAGAAGGAATAGAGCCAGACAAAGGACATATACTTGGCAAGAATGCACACATATGAAAGCTTATTGCAGCACTAGCAACACTGAGCAAATGACAAGCTGGAAGTTACCTGTACCGCTGACAAGCAGAGAATGCTGTACAGCGCAGGAGGGAGATGTAGCCCGCTCTTTACACAGCTCCACTGAGGAAAAGAAAAGCAGTTTCTAAGGCTAAAATGCTGTTTAGCCCTGAAAATCACCACAAAGGTCTATACTTTTGTTTCCTACATTTTCCCCTCTAGTCTCTAGAGACTGGGTGACAGGGTTCTTCAATATGTGACACCAAAAAACCAGAACAAAGTATTATTTTTAGTTACAGCTGCTGAAATAGAACTGTAAAGTTATCAGCAGTGCAAGGTTGGTTTTCAGTTCTGAAATTCAAGTTGGAGAAGCTCAGGCTGTGGCTGGAGCTGGTGTCTATCACCTCCCCTGCACAGCTCTTGCAAAAGGCATGCAATAATACTGAGAAGAAAACTCATCCTAAAGGAGCACCTTGGACTAAGAAAAATGCAGCAAAATGGTGGAAACACATTTAGCAAATGCAGTATGGAGCAAGCTACAGAACACAAGAGGGAAAAGCATACACAGAATATAAACTCCTAACCTTTTGTCACTGAGAAATGCATGCAGCAATTAACTCTATGCTGCAAAGCCTGTAATTCAAAGATAAAAACGACTCAGGTTTTAGTCATGAGCCCACTTACGCAACTGAGAAATATGTCACTTAACGCAGAGCAAGATAGTGCTTAGCAGATGAAGCACAGGGAAAAAGCTGCAGAGATCAGATGGGCAAGGACAGCACGGTCAGAAACTGAGCCAAATCTGGCCCTACTGCTCTGCAAGTACACCTTCAGCTGAGCCAGAATGAGAGGTGATCTCCCCGTAAAACAGGAAAAACATTTACCGGCTTGCACACAGTTGCCCATCTTCTTTCAGAAGCAACCTTTTGAAAAGATTCTGCTGAAGCCTGGGGTGAACTGAAAAGTCAAAATGCAGCCCCTGTGTGCCTTTTCTTTCCCATTCCATACTAACACCCATTCGTCAGGCCACTAACAATTTGCAGATCACACAAGCAAAGGGCTTGAAGTAGGTCTGTGGAAGGCTCAGGAACATGGGCCTCTGAAGCAGTTATACAAAAAGCACTGGCAGAAATGAACTGAAGTGAAAGGAAATGCTATCTTAAACAAGGGCAATGACGACAGGGATTTCAGGAAAAGAAAAAAACCCTCAGTTTTATTTCATGCCTTCAAAATTCACACCAGCAATTCTGAGACAGAGACCAAAGTGTATCTGTAACTAACTTTATCTTTCTTCCCACCGTTATTACACTATTCCCACTTTTATTACAATTGTCGCCTATACTTAGTAGTTCATGTTTATATTTTACTCAGTGCTTGTTATTTGTTTCCAATGCTGGCACTTTCAAACATATTTCCACAAAATAGGAAGACAGAAAGAGATTGTGTACAGCCAATACAGAAACTTTCAATCAGTCCGTGTGAGTTCTTCAAAAAGGTACCTAAGTTTGCCAGAGTTCAGGAAGAAAGGTGGCAAGAAACAGCTTTGCTCACTTCACAAATTATTATCTCCTTCTGCTTCTTCCCAGAACTGATCTACCTCAAATGTACTTTTTAGGCTTGACTCAAGAAAACATATCTGTCATTTTTGAATTAAAATAATAAAAACAGTTCCTCCTTTGAAGTCTTCATTAGCATGCATTATATCAATTTCCAGCGTGGTAGTGACACCGACACTTTCAGATTTTCATTATGAATGTCAGACTCAGAAAGAACTAAAAACCACAATGAGTTGATTCCATTTGAAAACACTCTTTAAAAATAAAAGACAGAGAAATTCTGATAAGAATGGTGAAAAACCAGCCAAATCTTGATGGGAGGAAGTATTCTGCAGAATGGAAAAAGGGAAAGCCTTATTAAAAGCTCTTTAAAATCATACAGCCAGTTGCTATATAATTGCTTTCTGTCTAAGTTATGAAAAATAAATGTTCAATCCCATATGCATAAAGGATGGAAAAATCAGAGGCACTTTTCCTTATACAGTACTTGATTCACTGGACCTTTACATAATTCACTGAAAGCACAGGGGATATCCAGAGAAGTGTCACTCAAGACACTTTCCATCTCCCCATTCGTAAAAAAGCCCTTACATGGGATTATGTAAATTATGTGAATATGAACACACTCTTATGCACGGACACAAACCTGTACCATTTCTGAGGCACACGTACTCTCTCACATTTTTTATTTCACGAAGAACACAAAAATACGACTGCCAAGTTTTCAAGTCATCGACACTGCAAATGAACTTTTTCCATTTGATCATTAATTAAAAAAATAGAAATGGTTAAAAAAAAAAAGGTAATGGAGTATATGCTACTTTCAGCCCATTTAAAAATACCTTTTACTTGATGCATTATGTTTTGATATATCCCAGTCAAATTAAGCAGAGGCTGGCAACTGCATATGGCAATCTGATTAATGCCATAATATGATTTATGTGCTTCATTTTAGTACACTGGGTCATTCTGATTTTTTAAACATATTCCTACAGATGTGAATGAACACCACATTAAATTCTGTCTCAGACAAAAATCTCCCATTGAGATTGAAATGGCTGAACATTTTCATTTAACGGGGATTGCTTCAGGGACTTGAGTTAGATTTTTTTTTAAGGCAGCCCAAGTGCCATCTAAAGGAATTTTCGGAAAAGACAATACTAGCAAATATCAGACCTTTAAAGACACTAAATAGCCAATAAACTGTGCACGTAGGCACATGAAACCTGCAGAAGATCCAGATATTTTCAGACTTGTCAGTCTTCTGGGGCTACACCGATCTGTACCAAAGCCCACTGACGTCAGTTTATCTCAGCTGAGGTTTTGATGCCGGCCTCAGTGCATTTTCACATTTGCATGAGCAACAGAGCCAAAGACCGTGCATTCCACACAAAGATGAGATTCCAAATCACCCTCCACTGAGATCAGCAATCAAAAGCATAGAGGCAGAACCACAGTCTCTCTGCATTTCTTCCTCCTTACAGCAGGTACTAATAGCACTAGATGAACCTACTGGATCAAGCATCCCTCTTCATCCCTCAACTGCTTTCCGCCTCTGCTTGTATTACACACATGTAGGAACCTGTCAGGATTGAATGAAATGTCTCTTTATACCACCGAGTGTTTGGAATGTTAACAGAAGTAATAACTTGGAGTAATGTAACTATTTTTTGCTATGAGATTCTGTCTAGAATATGTTTGGTTTTTTAATTTGGTAATTATTATTATTTTTAACAAGTCCACAAAACTCAAGGAAAAGGAACAGTTTTCTAGTCCTTATCTTGGAGTTTTCTGCTGGCCCTAATACTGTTTCTTCTCATGCTGAATAGCAAACAGAATTAAGTCATTACTGAGAGCTTTGGAAATCCAGCTCACTTGTAACTGCTTTCCCATTACAACAGTTTCAGAAATAATATGGGAAAGTGAGCTAAAAAAAGAGTAGGAATGCATACTCAAAATATTTTTTAGAATTCAGAAAATTTTCAGCAAGGCTCCATAAACAGGATGGAGGGAGACAACTGGCTAAAATGCAACTACGGCATTCTGTTGACATACTTTATTTTGATAAATACATGTTTTGCTCAATTGCAGATATTTCTGTTTTAAAAAAAGAGCATGTCACATTATCTCTGCACTATCCCTGCAAAAGCTTCCTGTTTTATCTCTTTTCCTTGTAGTTTTATCAATGTTCAGGCCTATCTGACACTAGAGAAAACTCAATTCATTAACCTTAATTATAAGGGATTGGAGTCAGGAATTAGTTTATTGCTTAAGTGTACACAGTAATTATTACTGATGTTAAAAAGGATATTTAATCACTGTGAGGCTCCTATTGAATTATTGCTGGCAGCATTGGCACCAGATTACCAAAACTGTGTCTTCGAGGTTCATCAGGATCACACAGACATATGGGATTTTTTCATCTCTTTATTTCTACACTTTTCACTTTCCCTTGCTTTGTGAGCCAACAGAAATTTTGGCTCCTTGTTACTGAGATAGCACTGCTAACCATCAGCAAAACCATCCCTCTCTTTTAACTTTTTTTTAAACTTATTAAATTGTATCTGAATTGTATCTAAATTGTATCTGTTTTCCCAGTTCATTCCCTCTCATTAATAATATTCTTTATTATTTCTATTTTGCCTTTTTTCAATGCTTTCTCCTCTAGGAGACCCAACATGCAAAGTAGTCAAAGCAATACAATCTCCTCTCCAATACATGTTATTTTGGACTGACTGGTAAAAGCTGTAATCTCTCTCTTACTGGACATTTCTGGGTTTATCAAAGGATCAAGAGACATGTTGCATCAGGAGGGGTAAGAGAAAGTTATTACAGCTGCTGAAATCAACATGTGCAATGTCTCAGCAAGACCAAAATTTTGGACTGTTGAGCAAGCAAGAGGTTACTATGATACTCTGCAGTGGGGATCAGCCATCAGGGATCCAAAGTTCTCCTTTATTCCCTTTCCTCTGTCATAACAGATAGTAGCAACTCAAAATAAGTAAATAACTTCTTCCATGCCCTGGAACTTCCAAAGTGTTTATAACAAGACCACTGTGATATTGCTTTTTTTTGTTTTAATGGAGTCATGTATTATACATCCATTTCAAAAGGCACACATCAACAGGACTTCACTTATCCTATTCTATCTTGTCTAATTTTAAGTTGGTGGAGCTTTCTACCTAATAGATATGCAAAGCTGTTATGTTCAAGAAAGTAGTCTTGTTTTCATAAGCTCTTACCCTAAAAAGAAAACTCTATCAATCCTGAAATCAGGATGTATGTTAATATTCTAACTCAAAACTGGAAGTGCATCATTGTTATGTAATGTAGAATTAAGGGTGAGGTTATTTAGGGAATGTATTCTTACAGCAGGAAATGCTGCAGCTCACTATTCCTCTATTAAGCTACAGAAGTAATTAAAAAACAAGAATGATTCTTTCACTCACCTGTAATGAGTAAAAGAATCATAAATTCATCTGGCTGGTATCAAGCTGTCTGGAATATGTTATACCAAATGATGGTAAGCCACTTTACAGGCAAAAGTATAATATAGAACTTTCAGATTGTTTTCCCTACAAAAGAGAGGTTGCTTAGTCTCTTCATTAAAAAAAAAAAAAACAAACAAAAAAACCCCAGAAATATAAAAGGAAAGTAATTTGCAAAAAATTAGTTTTTCATATTCATAAGAGATCAAAAAAATAGTCTTTTTGATTTGTATATGTAAGGAGTTAAATTCTAAACTAAGTCTTGCTTTTGTTAATGTTCTTTAACTGCTTCTAAAAGCTCTGTTCTGTTGAGATCGCTTTTAAATGAAAAAAAAATTCTGATTAATGTGGGCAACTAAGATATTTCTAAATTCTTGCCTTCATTTTATTTCTATCAGCTTAGCTCTCTAGCCATATCAGAACATATCCCTCCTCTTTTGGGGAAGTAGAAATACTAGACTGTTGCATTCAGAAGCAGATCTAAGAGAAAAGCCCTAAAGATCAGGATTCTCAGTCTCATTTCCCTTTCCCTGGGGACTGAGCACTTGTGTATTTTATCTGCTTTTCCTTGCAGAGACATCACGCAGTTTCTCAGGAGACCACGACATGGCTTTAGCCATGCCTGTGCCAGCCACAGGACGAGTCTGGTCAGTTCTTATGGGGGTAAGACAAAATGGAAGCCCAGACCAGCTATTCCTGCTTCTGGTATCAGAGACATTGCTTGTAGAGGCAGTAACTGCTCTCTTCTCCCCATCAAAAATCAAAAAACTAGGTGCAGTTCGCTTCCACTCCATCCTGGCTTTGTCACAGGCCATTAGCATGATTTTCCCAACACCTAGAACAAGCAAGGAAGGCAGTGCAAAGGCTGTGGCAATCCTCTGGCCAGAGCCAGCCCTTCCTCCCTGCACTTTTGCTGAACTTGAACCAATATCAAGCCTAAGCGCCTGGCTAACACAGTATGTCTTTGGCAGGGATGTTATTTTTCTTTAGTCTTCTGGAAATTAAGCAGATCTTTTTTATTTAGCCTAATAAAGACATGCCAAATCAGAAACAAAAATATTACTCTGGGGCACATAAAAAACCCTAATTGCTCATAAAATGGCTTCTTGCAAATAAATAAATAAATTTTTAAAAGAGAAAAAAGAAAACAAATATTTTACACAGTGGGTTCCTTCTTTCTATGTTTTATGGGAAACTAAGCCAGTCAGTAAATCTCAATAGGAAGCAGAAGTCACACTTCTTAGTAAGAAACTCTCTGCTGCAGGGAGTTTCTCACAAAGCCTTCCAAGCTTAGGAACCAGCATGTGTATGGTATTCCAGTACTTGCCAACATGCCTCAGAGTCTGCAGAGGTATATTACAAAATCGTGCTGCTCTGTATCTGTGTTTTCTACCACAGCCAGTACTAATAGAACAGAACTATTAAAAGACAAAAAATATGAGATCACCACCAGTCTACTGTTAGTCTACAATTCTTGTAACTGGCTGTTATCAAGGTGTGTATTTCCCACACGCTACACAGCCAGCCTGGCATTTTTAAGAATGCTTTTTGGGAAAACACACACTTGGCAAGGCAGCCCTACTAGATCACCTCCCAGAGGGCCCTTTTCCAGCCCGCTATGCTCACTCCTAGTCCAAGACCCAGTATGTGCTAACTTGTGTCATAAGGCAAGCAGTTGACATTGTTTTGACAACTTTCATCAGATGTGAATTTCACCCATAATAAAATTCAGAAGGAGAACGCAAAGATGCTTTAAAGCTTCACAATGGCACACACGGAAAAAAGAAGTTGCATCCCATTAAATATGGTTTGTCTCACTATGCACTGACAAAAGAGCCACGTGACTTTCCAATGCACATTACCTATAAACGCATAAAAATTCAGGAAATGCCTGTGTCTGAGATTAGGAAGCCAGAAGAAAATAATTACCATCTCCTTCATCTGATCTTTTTTTTCTGCCACCAACCATGACCCCCACCTCCTTAATACCAGACAAGCTCATGATGTCTGTCAGATCCTTAGCAGCTACTTTATAAAGTTTAGAGAGTTCATCCAAATGACAGTCAACTTGTGCTGGTGCTTAATTACATTACCTGCCAAAACAATGTGTTCCTTAATCCTAGCTTCTGGCTAGTTTGTGTTCTGCAGAAACATGTAAACTTCAAATTACGGGTTTTTTTGCTGTTGCCAACCTTTCTTGTCTTCCACACATGAATGAATGAAATGGACCTAGTAAAATGGCTGCTGTTGGGATAATAAAATCACTCTCTGCTGACATGGTGACCTGTAATTCCAGTGCTGAATTGGACATTCTGGATGAGGACAGCGCTCAAAAGAAAAGAAGCAGCCAAGTTGTGGGGAGGGAAAAAAATTTTTAACAAAGGGTGAAGAAATTTCAAGAGATTTGATAACAACTTGCAAGTGATATAATTTGTGCACAGGTTCTAGTGACTTGGAAGTAAGTTTGATTAATTATCTTCACTTGCCAATATTTTTTGGGAAAGTGTAAAGTATGTGCATAAAGTGTGCAGATTTTATATAAATGCACATACTTGGCTGTATAAATGCTGTCTTTGTCCCCCACTTAACAATGAAGGCGATAGCATCATCCAATCAAAGGAAGATGCAAGAGCAGTTCAAGGGGAGAATTATTTTTATTGTAAATTTCCAGAGGGAATTAACCAATTTTCTGTATTATGATAGAATCAGCATATTGTAGATTGAACCTGTAGATAATGTCAAAGCAGAAGAGACGCTTTCAGCTTTGCGTGCCGGCTGAATCTCAAACACAAAAGGCTGCCGTACTTCTGTTTGCTCTGCAGTTTTCTCATCAATGTGCACATTATTGGACCTTACTGTGGTTGCAATGAACACTTCAGCCTGGCTGATGAAAGCAGTGAAAATACCCCTTGGATCTCATGCGATTCAGAACTTGGCAATGACTGTCCCTCCCGTCAGTGCATGTGTGATGGTGAAAGAACGGGAAGGAAATGAGATCATGGTCATATTCAAAGAATTTTTTGAGCATGGATATATGCCATGCTGTTTAAAATATTCAAAAAGTCTTTATTATTATTATTATTATTATTGCTATCCTACAATCTAATGCTGAATATGATTACTTCATACAGAAAAGAAGTTGGCAGGGAAGTGACATGAAAATAAGGGAAATACTGAGTAGCTAGGAAAAGCATGAGAGAGCTCATAACCTTCAAATCCTGCTTCCCTACATTCAATTAGCATATACATTTTAATGTGTCTCCCGCAATGTTCAGGAAAATGACACAGTGCCCTTCTGGATATATTTTATTGAAATTGGTGGCTTCAGTGCTAGATGTAATGAAATAACCATTAAAGATGATATTTTACTCTTTGAGTTTGAATGAATTTTTGAGAAAAGCAAGTGTGAATGAATAAGAAAGAGGATGGTAGCGAGCTACTCACACAGCGATCATCTAAACCTAGTGTACAGGTAAATATGGTTACACTGCAGAAACAAGATGCTTCCTAGTTTCCTACTGGAGTTTGCCATATTTCTTGCTGTTACATTGGTTTTTTAAGAAGCAGATATGGCAGACCACTGCAGCTTCTAGTCTTGAGGGCACTGAGATAGGTCCAGCTCTGTAGGGCTGGAAATAGCATGCTGCATTTTACATCCAGGAGGCTTAAAAAAAAAGGGATGGAAAACAAAATCGAGCAGCCCCAGCCATGGGGGCTACTTGTTAAGCACTGCCCCAAGACTCAGATGTTACAGCCATCTAGAACCAATTCCACCTTCTAATTTCAACTCTGGTATGGCACACACTAGCAAAGATTCCTTATTTAATCTTCAGTGTGGAGTGAAATTGTAACAGTGTTTGAATATTCCAGTCATTAATTATCTTGATCATTCAAAATGAAGCAACGCTTTCAACTGTTCATCACTGTGTGTTGTTTTTCCTTCCCTTGAAGGCTGGACACCTGCTACTGTATTTCTCAAACATTCAAAGACACATTGCTAGACTGTGATCAAATTGATCCAGGTTTTCTTTGAGCAAATATAATACATAACCAAGTATGCTTTTAAACAATAGCTCTGTTTTCAGGCTCTCAATTATCTTCCTCTCAGTTCTCTTCTTAATTTTCTCACTGATTCTTCAGCTATCAACACGAAAATCAAAGATGCAGAAGTGGTCCTAACAGCAACAAAGCACAAAATGAACATTGTACCCCTGTGGGGGGTGGTACAATTGCTCTTTATTCATTTGGAATTCAAGTAAGTGTCTTGGCTCATAAGCACTGTAGGGCATCCATCATTCCATATCCCATCAGAGCCCCTAGCTCCTTTCTGGAGATGCGGTGTCCTAGGACAGAGCCACCACCCGTGCATGCACATGGAGCATTCTGCACCTTTTCACATGATCATGCTGGAATGCACAATGTTTGCAGATTTGGAATAAGCTGCATGCAGACTGCAATGATTTCCACTTCTTTTTTATTTGCTATTTCTTTAGCCTTAATGTCATCTGTAGATTTTATCAATATGGATTTTAGCTTTGTTTGATGAAAATGTCATACAGGCAGAGCCAAGGACTAACTCATCCAAGCCCCTACCCAACAATCTTAGATTTACACTTTCATTATTGTTGTTTAATATAGACCATATTGATATTACTTATTTCTGCTTCTTAAGTAAAATGTCACGCAATACCATGTCTGTGCTACATCTTTTCTGCAAACTAGATATGGAAGTACTTTTCTGCTTTTCAGAGATATGAGAGTCTGTACTGAAGCACTTTGATACTGTGACATTAACAGGCAACAAAGAAATGCAGATATCTGCTTTTAAACCGCAACCATTCAACTTTCACACAGGAAAGTGTTGAAAAGCATTTACTGCCTTAGCACAAGATTTTGTTGGTGGGAAAGTGGAGTGAAGAGATCAGTATTTCTGAACAATCAGCCCCAAGAGTTTCTGTGAGGAAAGAGTCCTGAAATGAGAGAGACAGAGCTGAAGGTAGAGTTCAGTGGTAAAAAAGTAGGCAACGACCTTGTCTTGTCAGAGTATTTATACTGAGGGAGAAATATGAATATGTGGAAGGCTGGAGCTTAAAAATAGGTGTGAATGCAGCAGGCCTATACTAAGCAGCAGTGGTAATTTTTCAGGCTGGAAACAAAATTGTTCTTCAGGTCCTGGATTCTTAAAGTCATACTTTCCACTATGCCCTAGTTTGCCAAACTGAGGAAAAATAAGCATCAATACAAATCCCTTGGTGTTATTGCCTGCTGAAACCAAGTCTTTCTACTGGAACCTTCAGAGAGAATCCTTAACAGAATGCACACTCTAAAGCTGTCTGGATGAAGTTTCAAACCTGCTCAGCACCTCACAGCTCCCTTTGTTCTCAATGGGGGAGCTCTTCTCTCTTGTTCTGAGCAAGAACAAGAGAGCAGCTATGAGCACTTCCAAAAGACTAGCCCATAAACCAAAAACCCCTTCAATTTGCAGGATCAAAAATAACTTCTGCAATGCATAACTTTACAGTGAAAGAGGTGTAATTCACACCAAAGCTGGGTAAATCACTTATTCATTTATTTATTTTGTGTTGCCTCTTAAGCAAAGTAACAAGGCAGTTTTAGTACCCAGAAATAAGTTGTGATAAATAAAAGTACTACAGTAGACACTACAGTAATATAAATAACTAAAAAAATATTTAAAAACCTTTTTCAATGCAGGGCATAAGCTTGCAGAACTGCTTCAAGCTTAGCAGTTGTTTACTGAAAGAAGTGATTACCGTAAAAAGACAGGGGCATTTCTAACATTTGAGGGACTGTGCAACGTCCTGTCCCTGTAATCAAGAAACGCCAGAAGATTCTTGCAGTCTCCCTGATCAGCAGGGTCAAGCAGTCATGCATCAGGCTAGCAGTAAAACTGGAAAGAAAACACAGGCCCTTGTGTGCTCCCATTAGTGCTCTGTCCACCAATAAATCAATAATTCTGAGAGGGCATCGTCTCCTTGAAGGCCCAGAAAGGCAGACGCACAGGACAGAAAAACACCTTAAAAGAATGCCTGGAGTCATGTTTATCCTCTGCAAAAGTATGTCCAGGCTTTTCCTACAGTGTCTCTGCCACTTGAGACTCTGTCTCACACCCAGGCAGTGCAAGCTCTCACCAGTCTTATTACGGTGTTTCACCTAACACATCTTGTCTAAATCATCCTTTCCGAAGTTCAGCCTTATCACTGCTTGTCCTATCAGTGCAGCAGCCTTTCATAAACCTGCAAACAGTTACAGCTCTCCTTGATTTTCCTTTTGCAGGAAAATCCTTCCCCTTCACCAATGGCAGGATATTACTTCCCCACAGTGAAGCAGAAGAACCTATGAAATGAAAAGGCAGAAGGTGCAGTAGGTAGGACAAGTGTCTTGTTCCTGTAGGTCCTGTGTTGAATGTGCTTTCTTTGTGTACAGAACTGGGTACTCGAGGGCCGGATGTCAGCGAGAGTTTCTAGCTGTCATTTTAGCAACAAAACCCCAAACTGTAGGTTGATGTTTCATCCCAGCTGGAAAATCATGACTGGCCTCAAGCAGCTGAAAATACTGTTTAGATTGTGATATACACAGGTCCCACTCTCACAGAGCACTTTAAAAAAGTCAGGCAGAGCCAATATTTACTTAGGAAACTGATTTTGCTCCTGCTTGGTTCCCTCAACAAATTCCAATACAGTCAGTTTCTATATGAAATTTTCAAGCTAGAAACATTATACAACAATAAAATTGGGAGGTGGGAGACGTGGTGGGGGTGGAGAGGAGACAATTAGTTCAAGAATCCAGTGTATAATACGCAAGGAGTGTGAATAAGCATGCTAAACCTTTCCTGGATTTCTTTGGCAGGAACTCAGCACCAGACTATGCAAATGCACTGTAATTATTCTTGTAGTCTACAAAGAGCTCAGGTGTCAGTATCTGGTAGAAAATCCACAGAGCAGGTAGTTGTGATTTTTCTCACTTGACATGCTCCTTTTTGCTGAGGATTTTTTTTTTAATTGGAAATTTCTCTGGTGTGGGAGAAATGTTTTAATCAGGCATCAATCTTCAACTTAAAGATGTAAGGTAGAAAAAAATGAATTGTGAAACTAAAATGCTTCTACGTGATAAATTTCCAACTAGGAACATTCAGAGAGAATTTATGAAGAAAGATTTATATATTTAACTACCTTTTTTAAAAATTAAATAATATGTCTTCTGAACATCTTGCTTTTCCTTATCACCTAGCAAAATAATCTATGGCATATTGTCTGCACATTATCTCTTATCTTGCTATGTGAATAAGGAGAGCTGCAATTTTAAAGACAGTTTTTAGGTGAATTTCCAAAAAAGAAAAAAAAGAAGGCATCAGTTACCCTCATAATCAGGCCTGTAAAAGACAGGTACATAGATTGCACCATATTGCATGAGACAATCTTGCTTTGGGCAAGAAATCATGCTTGACATTCACAGCTCCTCTTCTATATCCAGCCTGTTTTTTAAAATCACTTTACAAGTGCGGTTTTCCAGAGTAATTTATGGCAAGAGGCTCACAGTCAATTCTGGATGCTTTGGAAAATTCCTCCAGCACCACCCATATCTTCATCAATCATAAAGTGTCTTTCAGAATCTGCTGCTCTCCTTACTTGTCCTGCAGTGTCTCTGCCATGGCTAACAAATTTAGGTTTTCCTGTGGCTGCCAAGATGTACCTTTCACCTTTTCCCACAGTAGCAGTACTCAGGAAAATCCCTTCACCTACATATGTAAAGACAGGCAGCCATACAGAGGAAGAGGAAAAAAAACGTGTAATTTTGTTTTCCACCTTAGAAACAGCCCGATTGTTTGTTTGACACATGGAATGTCTAGAATATTAAATATGCTCTAACAGCATTTTGGATTCTGGGATGAAAGAATCTGATTACCATAAAAACAAAAGGGCTGTGGAGCTCCTCAGGCTGTGATCCTGATAAGAGCTGCTGCTCTAAGGAAGCCAGACTACTGTCACAAACTGGATTTCATCAGTTCAATTTTTTTGAGAAACTAATTTGATTTTTCTTTTTCGTACAAGATGAGAACATGGGAGTGACCTGAAGCTGAACAATAATGATAAAAGTGTAGTCATTTGTTGACAGACGCTCAACATAGCTGAGAGAAATGTAGAAATGCCAAGTACCAGGGCTGCTATCTCCTTTTCATGCTGTTTTAGTGCCATTACACATTTCCCACAACAGATGACAGAAGTTGGAGCTTATCCAAAGAAGCAACCACCCAGGCCAATGGACATGGCCTTCACATTCCTGGTTAAGCTAAAATAAGGAAGAACAAAGGTGATGAAACCATATTCCTGGTCCTTCCAAGTACTCCTGCCTCTCTCCTCCTACTGTTCATCCCTTTGCACTTCTTGTTCAGCATCAAGCTCAACAAGCAGCCTAAAAGCATGGCTGCAGTATGCAAGCACCCCTGTGATACAAGAAATAACACGAGTATGGAAAGCCACAAGGAGCAACTGAAGCCTGGCAGAAGGAAATGCACATCAGGGGAAGAGCTCCGCTGCTGCGCGTCAGAATGGCGCAAGCCAACCAGAGGTCTAACACATGGAATACACAGTGATCTTTAGAAGGGAACTAACTATCAGTCTAGCAGACAGCACAACATTCTATTTGTATAGAAAATCCATGAACTTAAGCATTAAATCTGGAGATGAAATACCAAAGCATACGCCTGTATCTTTGGAGTTCACTTCCACAGTCTGCCTTTGAAGTTCTAGAGCAAGACTTCAAAGATATATGAATGCACAAATCCTATTGCTACTTGAGCAATTTTTCAAATCTTACCTTGTGACAATTAAATGAAACCTAGGTTTTGTGATTCTCTGGAGGCCATTTTTAGAGGCAGTATTTCCAAAGCATTTAAGTAATTTAAGAACTTGGGTAACTTAAGGTAAATAGCTTTTGGCAGAACTAGCAGGCTTACAAAGCTTAGATTCCATCTGAAAAACCCACCATCTCCACACGGCAATCTGTTTTGATCACTATCAACAATTTTCTATTGTTAAATTGCCTTGTCAAAAGTAGCAAACTAACTAGCTTTGCAGACAAGGCACTGCACATATCAATCATTTCAAATTGCTGTGCTAATGTTTCTGCTCAATCTGTGTAACTCATCTCAGCATAAAAGTCTCTCTGTTGGTAAGGACAGGGTAACCAGTGCCAGGAAACCATAAATGTTTGTGAAGAAAGATATGCAGATACCCAGGGGTTGAAGTTAATCCTGATGAGATTTGACACATTGACACAGCAGAGAGCTGAGAATATTTTTCCTAACATTTGTCTATTTGTTCATAAGAAATACACCAGCAGCTTTGTTTGCAGATGTGCTTAATTTATTTAGATTTCTTCACCTGTAATAGAGACTTACAGAATGTTCTTATTTGGAATAATGAGCAGATTAAATAAGTCAGCATGGAAAAACCTGTAAATAGTGCTCAATTCTCAGATAACGTGTAAATGCAAAAGGAGAGAGTGATCAAGTTCTTATGAAGCTAAGCAAATGCATTATTCAGTTTTCTGTTGTTTAATTCACCCTCTATTTTTCCTCACCTCTTCCCAGCAACTGCTGGAGCCAACAGTTAGTTTCAACATACATCCCCTCCAGACAGAGGACCACCTCTCTGCTGTCAGATAGAGCTATCCTGTCTGGGACATTTAAAAGCTTCCCATTAGGAACCAAGGAGGTGTCACCAAAAGCCAACTAAGTTCATCCACTTTAGATGTGTTTTGCACTAAGAGAGAACTCCATCAGCCACAGAAAGAGCCCTGATGGTTGGCTCAGATAATGTGACCAATATTGGGAGAGATCAGTTTGACTCTTAGTGACTGAATGTTCTCCCCAATTCCTGCAGTATCTGTTGGGACCATGTGCTGTCACCATAGCAGAAATCTGAGGGGTCAGTTCCTAGGGCAAGGAAGAAAGGAGCATCTCTTTTCATGTATTAAAGCTCTTTTCCAGCTGGTCTCCAACACGCCTCAACATGAGTCTGGAGCGTACACAGGGAGAAAATGACCTCTGCAGTGCTTCACTTATCCTGAAAGTTGCTTAAACTCCCTACTGCTTTGGCTGCATCTAAAATCAGCGCACCATTTGCATTAATAATGTTTTTTTCACGTGCTTTCACAGTAGAAGAATCACCTCACATCAAGAACAACACTCGAGTTGAGTCAGTCTTGTTACAGTGCCATTACCAGTTTTCCAGTGCATCAGAACATCATCATCAAACCTAATGACTTAAATTTACTTGCAATCTAACACTAAACCATGCCACATTTCAGAAAATTCAGCTCTTCCATAGCAGCTTTTCCGTGTGCCCGAGGTGCATCTCTGCAAGGCAGTAGAGGTGAACACTTCTAACCCCTCCATGCACCCTTCTCCTCCCATCCACTAATCAAACTAAGAGAAGAGAACTTTTGCAGATGATCGCCTGGAAAACAAAGACACACTTCACTAAGTATGCCTGTGATGAATGAGGCCTTGGGGGATTCTCACATCCTATTAAAACTTCTGTGGCTTATAAGGAATAAAATTATAAAGGGCAAACACATACGTGACACAAAGTTATAGAAGCCATTGAGGCAGGTTTCCATATATCTGAGTTATTACTACACATTAATGTTTTTTAGTATTATTGCCCCTTTCAAGTTGTAACACACTACTTGCACTGTAATCACTTGCCTTTAAATGTGCTATGGGACAAGTCACCACATTTGACCACGATCAGCTGTGCTGTGTTTCAGAGAACCTGTAATTACAAAAAAGGACTCTAAACAGACTCTAAACTTGTCAGGTTGACTTTACAATGGGCACAGGCAGCTGGCCATGTCAAAGATGCAGGCCTTATACAAAAGGCAAAATAGATGGAACGGAGACACAAAAATATCCTCCTCAAACCCTAATCAGAAATTTTTCTGGATCAAGTCAATTCTCCCAGAAATTTGAATGTGACAGCAGAATCAAAGCCTGGTTTTGGTGCCTCCTTTTGTTCTTTTAATGCAGATAATCCTAACAGTAGAGCATTAACTACTGTACACAGAGGCATATGCTGACAGTCTGGACACAGTAGAAGGGCTGGAAAAGCTGGTTTCAAGGGAAAGCGTGGGAAGAAATTGCATCAGCTTCAGCTGGACCAAGATTTTGATCCAATATTTGAAGGGGTTGCACTGAGAATTCCAGTCTTGTCACAAACACCTACTACCCAGGTTTGGGTACTTCAGAAACACTCCACTCTACTCAGAATATCTAAAATTAGTAGGAACAAACACAGGATGACTATAAAGCTACTATATAGTGCAGTAATATAAAGCAGGCATGCTGCTTAAGCAACAGTTTAGGAAGGTTGGCTTGCCGCCCACTGTTTCACAGTGAAAAACACATAACTTGCTTCACTCATAAAAGCAATCCAACAAAACTCCAAATTTTGAACTGCTCAAACAAAACCATCATGCAGAGAGCTGCAAGAAACTTCTTCCTGCTGACCCCCACACAATGAACTGAATTCCAGTTTGATCCCAAGAAGAATTCAGTGCTGTAAAAATGCCACATTCCAAGTAGTGCAGTCTCTTGTGCCCCATGTGAATGTCCTACTGATAAGCCTAGAGCCTCAACTGTTCCAACTTTTCTTTCTGGCCTAGTAACATTTACCCAAAGCTTAGTGGTTTTGGTTTTTTTTTAATAGGACAGTCAGCTGAGAAGGTCAAACAGCATAATCTTGATTTTCAAGAGGAATGAGAATCATGTTTAAGATAAACTACAGAGAAAATGAATTCTTTTTCACGTACCTGGAGACCTGTGTCTTGCCAGTGGATCCTCCCTGCCAGTGGCCCCAAGACAAAGTGAGAATGCTTTTGCATGCCACAATGCAAAAATCATTTTGAAGGGTTTTCAAAACACGTGGAGGGAGAACAACTGGAAATACTGAAGCAATTAAACATTAAGTACCTGCTGTTAAAATGAGTAAGAATGCCCTTACTGCTGCCAGCGCAGCAGGACTTTTGGGCTCGGTTGTCAGTCAGGAATCCACAACGTCATTAGGAGTAAACTTGAAAGAAAATTAGCTTTTCACCTTCTCTGCAGACATAAAGTTTTTCACCTCCCTTTCACATTTGATTCTGTACAGTTACAAGTGGTTTTCTTTCCCAATTATCCTTGCAAAACATAAGTGCTTTCTTTGGCATTGTTTCATATTTGAATAGCACTTTTCGATTTCTCTTTTTCTGTTCAGTCTATATTATTAGATTAAATGAGCATCTTTATGGAGTGTTCTCTGAAGCTGTTTCTTCATCTCTGGCTTTTCTCAGCACTTTTAAGTACAATCTATAACAAAGTAAAGGGTAAGGGAGCTATTGATTATAGCACCATAACCACAGATACAGTCTCCATACAGAAGAGATGTTAACAAACTGACCAAAGGTCAGAATTGACAGGAGAGGCTCTGCTGTGCCAAAGCATGCCCACACATGCCAGAGCTGGAGGGCACACAACGTTCCCCTGCAGATTTACCACTTATGCTTCTATGGAAATTAACAGAAAATCCCAAACAACAGCCTAAGAAAGGAGAAAGGGATCAAATCGAGGTAGAATGAATAAACTAAAATATCTGTAGTATTTGTGCTAGGTACCCACATCACTTTGTCCTTTCCTTCTTGGATCCTGTTTCAGGAAGCTCAACGTGTACTGCTGTTATCCACCTGAAAATATTCCTGCCTAAAATCTGAAGCACTATGGATATCTTGGGAGAACCAGGAAGAAGGAAGGACATGCTGCTTAATTTTACTCCTCAGAGCACATCAGGTTATGCAACCCCTGATGCACCGAAAGCACTACTCCTTTCACACCAGCTGTAAAAACTGCTGACCACTCAGCTCTATAATCCAGGCAACGAAACACACTGAATTGACAAAAACCTGCTGGAAAATGTTACTTTACAGCTTTTTATTTACTGGGCTGAATCCAAATGCATGCAAACCTTTGTAGCAACATGCCTTAAACCCAGCAGCGGTGCTTCAGCCAGCTGCTCCTTTTTATGAGACCAGCAGTATTTTCAGCCAATAAATGTGGAGTCCTGGTACCAGACGAGGTTAGGGCTTGCACAGCAGGCAGCTCACGGGACGGAGGCTGTTTCTGTGTGAGAGGTGTGCTGACCTCCTCACTCGTGGAATTAACTCTGCAGCTAAGTCAGAGTGTGAACCTACCAAGAGGTGGCACTGGAAGGATACTTTATGGAAGGAGCCAGGCAAACTTCTGCTTCACGGAAGGGTGGTGAAAATCAGCTGGCACACACAGAACTTCAGGAAGAGCCCCCAGTTCTTCTGTTTCAACAGGTAGCTGAAGGAAGCCTTTCTACCTCGTTCTGCAACTTCATCACACTAAGCCTACTCGCACAGAACAATACACACACACCCCAAAAATATCACCATATTTTCCTGTTTTTTAAACACTGCTGATAACGAATTGAGAAGAATAAAGTCACTAGCAGAACGTTCACACGTAATTCAAAGCTGCTGTCAACTTCATGAATCTCTGCAAACCTGTGACAATTCCAAAAACCACCAGAAAGAGCAGGATTGCTTTAAGAGAGCTTAAATCTACTACACATAAGGATCCACATCTGCCATGGAGAAATGCTAGCAATCTACAAATAACAGAAGGAATAAAAGATTGCACATCATGGTGTTACAATGTAATATTACATATGGCACCGCACTCATGCTTGTAGAGTGTATTTATATGCATATCTATGCACAAATCTACAAATACATTATGTAAATTAGATTTTAGACACTTTCCTAGTGAAACATTTCAATACTACCCATAAAAATATAGGTAGTAGTCCTGAATTAATCTATTGGATATTTGTATTCTGTGGGAAGTTTCAGAGTCAAGTTTTTCTTATCAGCAGGTAAAGAACAGCTCTCATTTTACTCTCCCTCTCTATCCTTCGTAGTATTCTCTACCAAAGGGAAACAGCAGTTTCTGGTTTGCCTGGTTTTGGTTTTTTTACCCATTCCAAGAAACCAATTTATCAAAACATGCTTAAGTCCCAATGCTGAGTGGATTTATGCACACATTTTGGTTTATTGTTAAGTAACAACCTGCTGTAGTTAATGTACTCGTAAGTAAATCTTAGTGTGTACATTTACAGGACTGGACTCTAAAATCAGGGTACTCAAGGCAAAAATTTGGCTAGGTACAATCTAATCTATATCTTCTGCATATACAGCATTTGAATTATCTTGAATAGTTTATTTCTGGATTAAGGTTTTGTGTGCTGACTTGTGTGCAAGTGGCCAGCCGGTCCCCAGACACATTATAAGATGGAAGTAAAAAGGACTTATTTTAGCTGACATTTCACATAAGCTTGGTCATTCTGTTTCATCTGAGGGAAAAAGCTGTAACAGCATTTACAGACATTTACAGAATATTGTACGACAGTCTTTAGGTGCATGCAGAGGTTTGCAGTTCACCACAATCAGGAATTACTAAATATCTTATTTGTGAATACTACCATATCATAATTGCAATGGCAGGGTTTTGAGTTGACATAAGTTCATTATAAGCGACACCTAAGCTGCCAAAGTACACTTAATTCTGGTGTACTGTCACTGGGCAGCAACAGCTCTGTTGCTGGATTTATTTGCTTGGGAAATTGAAGTTTATTTGGTTTCTTTCCCCTTCCAATACACATCACAGTGAAAAGAAAAATTAAGACCCAGTGCAAAAAGATTAAATTCCTCACAAGTATCTGTATGTCAAGCAGCTGAAAACTCCCATTTCTTTTGCCTTTACAAAGGCAAAAAAAATATATCTGAGAGAAAAGTTGAACTCACCAATTTGTTCCAACAAAATGTTATCAGAGTCTGTCACATTTCAATTACCTGTGTAATCAAATCATAAATGAAAATCATACAGCATTCAAAATACCTCTAATGTTGCAAGTCAAAATATATTCTTTATAGAGAGAGGCAACTCACATAGTTATGCTTCAAATTGATTACCACAAACTGTACCTATAATTAGATATAACTAATGCAATTTAAGGAAGAGAAAACTAATATTTGAAGCTAAACACTGAAAGTAATCTTGTTGCCTTCCAGTCAGTTACCAAGCAGAAAATGTACTGTCTCACTAATATATTATTGTTAGAAACATCAGACTCTTAATCTATTCTAAGACCTTAGCCACATATTTAAGGTAGTATTTCCCAGTTACATTTCAAAACAACAAGCTTGCTAGATTTTTGCTGAAATTAAAAGCACAGAACTCCTCCACTATTACTATAAATGGATGAACGAGAAGAGGTGGAGTAGGAGCCAGATGAAGACTGCTGCAGTATAACTAACCAACAGGATCTCATTTTAGCTGTCTACATAGAAACAAAAAAAAAAGAAGGATGAATTTTAAAAAAATAATCTTTTTGAAGTTCCAAGTGACAGTTGTAGAACCAAAGCAACATTTGGCATAATTTCAGCTGTCTTTCTTAGGATCCCCAACTAATGGTGGCACTATGCAAACGACAGGACACCAATGTGCAGGCAACATTCCCTGACAATGCCCTCCTCCAAGCCTTTGGGATTCTTCTCTAGCATTCTCAGATGATCATTTACACAATTAGGCCTTCACCCACCCACAGTTTTCCTTCCTACAGCCAGCATTATGGTCCTACTACCTTCTTGCTGACCCCATCTTATGTTTTTATTCACCCAATAGGCTTCTATAGATAACAGTACCACATGTTAACTGTGGAGACTCATACCACAACCTTCTTCCCTCCAAATAGCTCCAGGGTGAGCACATGCTTCATGGTTCCCCTAGCTGAAATATCAGGCACAGATATTTCCCAGTAGCTACTCAAGTAGGAGGATGGGCATAAGTTCCCCACCATCAGGACAACAGTAAAGGCATCTCCTAAGTGTGAAGGTTTCCTCCTCCTCTTAGCCACCTCCCAAACTCTGTAGAATTCTCTCCTTACCCTCTCTCAGCCTTGCCAAGAATAATAGCTGAACAAGGAATTGCTCTGTTCTCCTCTGAGCGGCAGCTGCTTTTGCTACTCCCTGCTGCCTCCCAAGGGCTTTTCTATCTGGTAACAAAACACAACACATAACCCAAGGCAACGAGGCAAATAGAGCTACCTTAAACTGAAGCTCTCTGAAGCAGCAGTACATGAAATTTCAGCATGACCTCAAGTGAGTGTGCTTGCCTCAACACACAATTTAGTTTCAATCATGCAGAAGAGCCTTACTGATGCTTTGTACACGTTAGCAACATGGTCTTTATCTCACTTATTGCTAGATGATGGTAACACTATGTCCCTTCCCACACTCTAGGAATCATCATCCCTGTCTAGTTGCCCAGCGACAGAGAAAAGTAACATAAATATCATGTACCACTTGTTACCATGACAAAAGCAGCCTAAGAGGGAGGCAGAAGGATGTTGGTCCCGTGCTTCAGACCTATCCTGGGAAACCTTAAAAAAGACCAGAACTCAGACTAATTCCAGAAGACAGAAACCACAGCACTATGTTATCAATGCATAACAAGAGAGTCTCATTACACTGGCACCATAAGAAATCTGTTCTCTAGAGCTAAGCTTCTCCAGCTCAGGAACATTGGAAACCTCCCAGACTACCTGCTGTGCTGTTACACTCACTGCTGGCTGGTGGGCCTGAGGTACTGTGGTTTCCAAGGTGATCTGTGGGCTGAAGGCCTTGCATGTACAAGCAGGAATACCAGTCATTTAAACTTGCCTTATTTGTCTCAATTTCCAAGTCCTGAAATACAAGCCCACTATGCAACAGTACTACACATTGAGCGTGAGTCACCCACCTATAAGGAAATGGTCCAAGATCACTTCTACAGAGGCCATTAAACAGCATCTTCCTGCAAGTAACTCATCAGCATGACTAATTGAAACTCTTGACATCACACTTGATGCCTAGTTTTGTCACTGCTTATAATAGCAGCAACATTCTGAGTAGCATGTTCGCAACCTTCATTTAATGATCAGTATGGCACGCAGAGTCCTCTTCCCACACAGCAAGAAGTGGAAGAGGAAATCTTATTACAAAGAGGAGTGTCACATGAACAGTACTGAGCTCTTGTAAAGACACAGAGCTCGCTTTAAAAACCAGTTCTACATCACCAAGAGAAAAAACTATGTTTTTCCACACAGAGCTCCACATTCTGTAAAATTTAACAGGAATGGATACTACTGTGCTGATGTTTAATTTCTTCCTTCATGCCAAGTGCCCAAAAGAAGACTGCTTTAAAGAAGCAATCTGGATTTGGCAGCAGGACAAACCATTCAGTTAGAAATCCTTCCTATTGCACCCCTACGCTCTGATCCAGCATCCAGGCTAAGCACCATTTTCTGGAGGTGCTTAGTGTTCCCTTTTTCACTCTGCAAGAGTAAACACCTGACTATCCAAACAGGAAAACAGCTACGGTGGCAGCAGCAGTTCTGCAACCTTTGCTGTAATCTAAGCTTCAGCAATTTTCCTCAACTGACCCACAATTTCACATAGTGCCATCAGCAGCTCTGAGTAAACACCGCTGTCTGCTGCCAGGCCCAAATCCAAAGCCTGAAAAATCACAGCATCATAGAAGCATTTATATTGGAAAAGACCTCCAAGATCAAAGTCCAACTTTTGACCGATCACCACCTTGTCAACTAGACCACGGCACTGAGTGCCACGTCCACTCATTTCTTGAACACCTCCACCTCCCCGGGCAGTCTGTTCCAACACTTGGCAAAGTTTCCATGAATAAATTCTTCCCGAATTCAAGTGTAAGCCCATGTTATGAAGAGTTTTAAGAGCAGAGAAGCTGACAAACAAGAGCACGTACACTTGTGTTCACATGTGCACGCACGCACACGTTTGAGACACACAGGTGAGATGTACAGATTCACCCTCTGTGCTGTAACTTCAATGTTAGCCTTGGGCAAAGTGCATATGAAAGCCACACGTGTGAAATTCAATTAGAAAGCCCAAAAACATATCTTTAGCCCTTGCCCACCTAAAGGCATCTAAAGGTTGCACATTTAGTGTAAGTTCTTGTTGCTACTAATGTACCAAGAATCTTCAGAAGAGGAGAATGCAAGGACACCTTTCTGACTGAAACTGAGCATGCATGAGGACCAAAGTACACCATTAAGCCTCCCAATACCTCAATTCCGCTGTTTCCCTGTGTTGCCTTTTCTTGGTCTTAACATTAAGAGCCAAACACGATTAAGGGAAATGGGGTTTTTACTTCGGTATTTATTTAAGGATTCTTAAGATGCACCACTCCGCCAAGGTGGAATGCGCCGAAGTGCACACACAAGGTAGATAGCATATACAATTTATAAACCTTGCAAATTATCATATCTATCAGAGATTCCCCAATGATAGATTTGAATGATCCCCCCATCCCGAGGAATTCCCCCCCTGGATGGGCCTTAGTTTACAGGACATGTTTTAGAGAGAACCTTGGTTTCTAGGGCATTCTGGCCTCTAACTGCTAGGCTTCCAGGATGTTTGGTCTCCTGGTTTAACAAAATATCAGAACTATGCTAAGTTATCGGGCTTAAGAAATTACCAGCACACATGCTAGAAGCACTGAGGATACATAAAAGTTAAATAAAAGGGTATATAAAAGTTATATAAGAGAAAAGGCAAAAAATCATCATGGCATCACCTGTGGCAGGAGGTCACACAGATCTAAGCAGCTACTGAGGAAGTCAACTCGATATCCACCAACAGCTTTTCTGCTGGACTGGATTCAATCCCATGGACAGCGAGGTAAGAAATACAAGAACATGTAGGTACAGCCCCAAGCTGAAAATCCCATTTGTCTTCTACCAGAGAAGAGACAAAACAACACAAAAACACAAGCAGCAGCATGCATGTACATATCATTTAAGAGATGACCACAGAGATAGGAAAAATTTAGGCATCACACACTGATATGAGGAATGTAACCAGAACGCTGTTCAATAAGAAAACATAATTTTCTTTTATATAAATGGGGTGCAGAAGAGCAGCCATGGAAATGTCCTCTGGGAAAAAAAAATATAAACTGGCATCAAAGATGAGAAAGTTACCGAAGATTGGAGCAATAAGCTCCAATATTTCATTTGGTGGTGTTACCATGTAAGTTCTTAGGAACTGCAACTCGTCAAACTTTAATGCACTTTGTCAAAACTGTGAACAAATCAACCTTCATCTAACTGAAGGTCACCACTCAAAAAACCCACCCAAAACCAGAGATTGCAATTAGGGAATATATGCAAAGAAGAAAAGGCAGATGTGGAGAAATTAGCGTTATGCCTTTATAGCTCCCATGTTGATACTCAACAGCTGATGTTGAGTTTTAGTGGACACATCATTGGTTTGTTAATAGCAGCAGTCATAAAAAGCCTTAATGAAGCCCCAGGAGCACTCTGACCACACAAACCAAAATCTTCTATTGTTGTTTCAGCACCTTGGAAGAATCACATCTTTCCCCTATGCTCTGCCTTTTAATTATTATTTTGCTGTAGGGGTTGGGTTCCTATTTTGTTTACTTCTTCCTGTCACTACCCTTCACTTCCAGTATTCTGACATCTTGAACTGTCAAGAGTTAATGTGTAAAAGCTCTCAGACTTGATTGTCAAAATACTGAAACAATTTTCTTGTGTTTATCTTCTTTGCTCTCTGAGTGTTTGCAATAAGCCTGCTTCCAGATTCACTGTTTGTGTTTAAGAGGCTGTAGTATTAGCTAGAAAGGTTCGGAGTGCAATCCTAGTGATATTACAAGCTATGAAGCAAGCACAAAAGAAATCCAGAGCTTTCTACAGCCAATTTTTTGCCATGTAACTTAGGAACAAACATATTTTTTCTCTCACTCCCTCTCTGAGACAGTTCATTAAAAAAGAATCAGAAATTGCTTGCTTTTTTTTGTGATGGATTTTGTGCTCATGAGAAGAGACAGATAATGCTGGTAGCTGCTGTTTAGTCTCTGGGATGTTAGTCTGCCCAAGAAGCCATCCCAATTCCCAGTTCAACAGGCAGGTTTATAAATTGGACAGTGGCAATTCTTGTTAAATAGAAACAAATCTCAGGACAGACTAGTTCACTGTTGTGATGGCTGGGTAACATCCACACACTGTATGATTCATGTTAATTGTGGCAGAGCCTCAGTGGTGTCAGGCCCTAAACCACAGCATGGGGTTGCAAAGTGCACTTAAAATGTTCCTGCCTCCTGAAGAAATCGAATAATTAAATCAGTTCATGTTTATATGTTAGTGTGGAGGTGGAATAGTGTTTGCATTGACCTTCTCTGCTGGCTCAACAAATCCAGTCTTCTACTACTGTAAACACAGTGGCATTAAGTGATTTAGCTCCATTCAGAAGTGATTTAGCAAGCCTCTTCTCCCCTTTACACACACGTACTCACTGGGAAGCTGTTCTAGAAGCTCATTCCCCTTCCACTGCTATATCAAAATTTCTACCAGTTTCCTGTCTAAGCTAAATTTGTAGGCAGTTGTGGGCTTTTCTCCCACTACCAGGTGCTGTCACAGGACTCGAGTAGTTAATTTCTTTCCCCAGCATTTGACTCCACCTATTTAGATACGTTTTGTCTCCATATCACAATATTGTTGGTTAGAAAGTCGCTTTCTCTCGTTCCCTAAAATGAGGATGATCTTTTCTTCCAGCCTCTAGGTCCTTGTTCAGCAATCCACCTTCCTTGATCAAGAGACCATAATAGTGTGGGTGCACACCCTTCCCACATCACCCCTTTCTCCCGTGGTTCTTCCATAATTATATCATTTATTGGAGAACAAAATGGCACACTGGGGGAAAAGAAATATCAAATATCTTCAATTGTGGAACACGCTGTACAATTCCTGGTGATCACTGATGATCTTTCTCTCCACCAACCCTTCCCATACGTAACTAGGGTAAAGAACCTCAGGCTTATCATTTTGGGACAAAAGTGATCTGGATAGACTTGGTTAAGGCTCTTGGATTAGAAGGGAGGGAAGGGCTGGGAATGAATTCCTAAAAGAGAGCAAAAGAAGATTTGCATTTTTAAAGAGAAAAAAAAGAAGTGTCCTGCAAAATCTCCTCTGAAACCACTTGCACATGGAATCTTGCAGTGAATGTTGGTCCAGAGCTGTGTCTCTGCACAAACAAGGCAGTGTACACACTGATCCGACAGTACAAATGTTGTGCCTTTTCTTTGCATAGCAAAACTGAATTCAGGTAATGGATAAGCACAAATACGCTGGGTTTGAACCAGGAAGATAAATCAGAGCATAGGTATGTCTAAGTTGTCTAACTTAGGTAATTTGTGATGTCTTTATTAGAAAACTATTGTTATCTGCAGTCACCTTCTCTGGAACCTAGGCCCCCAGCACAGGATATAAATGTTAGCTGCTTCAACCCATACCTGAGAAAACCACATAAGAAGGTCTGACTGTTTTTTTTCTTCATCTATCAAAATTAAAGTGGATGTGTGAAATGCTCTTTCTTCTCCATACCAGCACTTTAACTCTAGAAAGCAGGAACCCTCGAGATAGTCCTCATTTATCCACTGACACCACAGCAAAATTTTCACTGGTGTCTCACAGAGACCAGAAACTGAACACTATTTACACTGTACAGGCATGGGTTCACGAGCCCTGCACTTTGTCTTTAAAGCAAGCACTCCATTTTTTCCAGAACTATGGAGTGTGCAGTTTCACACATCTATCAGCCAGAGTACAGGCTGCAGTGAACTGCTGCCTTTTCTGAGATAGGAACATTTTGATGAACACTGTACGAGTGACTAGTGGGATCACCTATGTGTCCAAACAGGATGCATAGCGCTCCAACTCACATTTCGTCCAGCTCATATCTCATCCATAAGGGGAATCACAGAGCGTGAAGGGAGCTCAACAAGTCACTGCTCCCACCTCCTACATGGCGAACAGTAAAAGTGCTTAATACATTTGCTTGCATTTTATTGCATAGGTGAATACAATAAAGAGTTCTTGCCTGTTTTCAGAACCCTCCCCCTGCATCTAATTTACCTTTTTAGGAAAGAAGAGAATGTACCCTCCCTAATGGTGATGAAGAATGCTCTGCAGAAAGCATAAGAGACCAAATAATCAAAAGGAAAGTCTCACTGTGGCATGCAGTACAATTTCATGTACATCCTGTAAGGATCTCAGTGCATTGTTCTGTCCTAGCAAAACAAAGCCATAATGACCAGAAGTCTTCACTTATAATGCCCTTTCTAAAAGCAGCCAATCTAACAGAGAAGTGCGGGGTATGTCCAACCTAGAGACACAATAAAATAGGGTGGGTTCTGTCCCTCTTTGTGTGTAGTGTACTCAATTCTTCTGCCAGAGTATGTGGGCAGCATACTTTCAGTGCTTAAAGTGAAGACGTTTTTCCTAATATCAAGCTAAGATATCTATTGCTTCCAATTAGATTAATTACTTCTTGGCTTAGCCTCAAAGAGATGTTCATTTTTCGTTGCCCTTCTCTTGTGAATTCTTCATGCACAGGAAGAGATGGGGTTTTTTTAGACTGAACAGGAAGTTTCTCTTCTTAAAGGTTACATTTACAGCTCATAATTCTTGGTAAAAATGATAAGGAATCACCATGGGACTTTAAAGATGAATCTCCATGCTCTCAGGAATACTTAAGCCAGTTTCAGGTTCACACTTTTGTCAAGTAGAGCAGAATAACTACAACTACCTCTTATGCCTAATATAATTCACTCCTATTAACATATTAACAACTGCATTTCGTGCAGTGGCATCACCCTGTTGCCTTTAGTGTGTATGCAAATACATCAAAGAAATTGTTCTCCCTCCTCACTCCATTTCCATAACAGTTTGAGATTCCAAGGAATCACATATGTCTGAACAGAAAACAAATGGCTGAACACCTTTAAGTTCAGACCCTCTCTGTGGCTTCAGGTAATTGTTTTGTACTACTCATCAATTTGCAAAGGCAAAAAACAAAACAAGAGCTTTTTTTATCCAAAAAGGTCTAAAAAAAAGTGACAAAAATTGATAGGTTGGCCGCAGGCAACTTTTAGCAAGGAGTGCTGTAATAATTCCTTCAAAATAACCCGTAGCTGACCACTCCTTAATACTTGTCAGGCAAGATCCAGAGCTAGCAGATAAGTTCACCTGACCATTTCATACATCTACCATGTGTTCACAGAATGCATGTAAGGAGATCTTTGGAAAAATATGTTCACTAATAACTAAATGAGTTCTCTAAACCCAGTTCACTTACCTGTCTGAGATCAAAATAGGGCTTCACAACCTCCATGTTTACAAACTAATTAACTTCCTGCACCTTCAGTCCCTTTTTCTAAGTTGCAATGATTTCTCTGTGGGCTCCATTTAGAGAGCATCAAGGTAGCTGTGTGAAATAGCTAGCAGTCATCCTAGAGAAAAGCTACTTCCATTTATTCTGCTGAGAACAAGTAAATTGGCTGGGAAGGTATCAAGTGTTGAAAAATTGTCCACAAGAGTTTCTCCTTACTTTGAAGGATGCATTAGTCTTTTGATCTAGGTTTTTAAAAACAATGAGATTTTTCAAAATATCAGCAACATATGCATTCTTCATTTAGACACAAGACATATAAACCAAGTATTTGAATAAAATGTTATCAGTTTTCAGCGACAAACTAGATCAGTAATCTGAAAGGCTCTGCCCTGTCACCCTTTAGAGCTAGATGAACTGCTGGAAAACAACCCTACCCCAATTACAGTCCAAACTTGAATTACTCCACTCAGAATTTAACAACTGGAGCTGCCTCAGAGCAGGGACCAGAGTGCTCTGAGTTTTACTGCAGTTCAAAAGGCAGGATCTTCTGGAAGCAGGAGCTGTTAGACACTAGAAGATTACTTTTCCTGGTCATAACCTTTCCAGCTTTCCACCTCAACAGCAGAAGCACTACAGAAAGTTGAAGCCCAACTATACAGCAAACCTTGGCCCTGGATTCTGAGAGGCTGAGCAACACCCCTGTCCAAGCCCCCTCTCATTTGTTGTGCCAGGGAGGGGATATACTCCCATTCAACCCCCACAAGCAACAGCTGCTCAAGCCTCTGTCCTTGTGACACTTCTGTGAAACAACTGAGAACAGCTAGCCCTTGTTTAAATGGGGGAAATAACACCAAAGCAAAGGGCTTGTCCACATGTTAGGATTAAGAAGATATGGAAACTTAATAGCATGATTGGTACCTTTAAAAGCCTATGTGGAACATAAAAAGCAAAGGTTTTCACATGCTGTGGCTTTTCTGCAAGTTAATTAACATAGTTGTTCACTCCTTGGCTACTCACACATCACTCACTGACAATATCCCACAAAGTCCAAGCAGTGCACCTGCAAGCCATAAGAAATCTGTGCCAAAGCAAGGGCAAATGCCAATACCCCAAGGAAAGGCCACAAGTACCATGCCATCTTTCAGTGCAGCTCAAGTGCGTGCCAACAGTATGTGGAAGGTTCATAGCTTGGAAGTCTATTTGTAGATCAATTCCAAGAGCAAGGCTCTCTCTTGACTAGGATATTCTATGTGCTGCTCCAGGCAAGTGAATATAGCTCATATGACAGCAGTTTCACCTCCTGAAGCCTCCTATTTCCACTGCAAATAAAATTCACAGATAAAAGGCTTGTAGTTACAGCTTGATTTACGAGGCTTGATTTATACTGATGGCACTAGGAAA